>MU224129.1:469133-492471 GCA_018584345.1 Thuja plicata | reverse complement strand
TATATATGTTACCAAGTTTGATTCGGCCACTTTCAAGTTTGAAGGTGATTTCAAGTTATAAAAATTTGTTTATAATTGTAGACTCATGCTTAAAATTCAAAAAAATAAATTCAATTCCAGTCAATTCTTACATATATCTTACCTGGCTTTGTTTGAAACCTCTCCCTTTTCCACATCTTTTTATCCTTCCCAGATCTACAACAATCTATTTTTCTATTCCTTCAACTCTCTATCATCTTAATGATGGATCACAAAGTGTAATCCAAAAAGTTGATGCAAAAAAACACAATCACTTCTAGAAATAGTGGCAAGTAATACACATATCCTTATCACCTAGGACCAACTAAACACAAATATGTGTAATATATTATTATGTCCTTCATCTAAAGATATTCAATACATTTGCTTCATATACTGAATATTCATGGGTCATATCTCATGACAAGAAGCAAAATTATTGCAATTGGATATGGACCTAATTAAATAGGGTTTACTCATCAATGCACAATTTTGCTAGAGAATTTTTTTTATTTTTTCCCTTTTAATTATTTGTAAATAAATTGTATTTTAGTTTTTAATTGATTTGTTTGATTACAAATCTAGAGCCTGCATTTGGTTTTGAGTGTCCATACTTTAGTTTATTAATCATAAACATGAGCAAGTGAATTAGGCAATAGAAAAGTTTCATTGATGTTTAAAGGCTATAAAGTATACAATAAAACAAGTTCCAAATTTTACCATTACGCAAAACTTTAGAGAATAGATGAGAAAAAGTTAGAAGACATCAAGCTCTTAGAACACCATACTTAGATGTGGATTGTCTATATCCACAAAGTTTGATTTAGTTTTGGTGCAAACTTGTTAGCTGGCCTTGACTGTGGTCACTTATGCATTGGTATGGTTGTTATGGGACGAGATGATGAATAATGAGTGAGTATTTTCATAGTTGGTTGTGGGGTCCTATGGCATTATGTATTTTCTTAGTTTGGAAATATTGGTTTCACTTAGTGTGATTAGCAATAAACCATACATGTGTGGACATAGAAGATTTTCAAATTTGGGAGATAGTGTATCATGTTCTTGGAGAGCTTGGTATCAAGTTTCAGCAAGAGCTTTAGCAGTGATTGTGCATTCATCACATGGTGATGGATGATCTTCTTTAGTGATGTAGATGATTTGCAGTGATTCTTAGATCATGTTTTTGGAAAAGGGTTCCGTCACCTTTGCATGTACATTGTTTGAGGATGTGTAACATCTTGGAGCCATGGAGGATTGTGAGAGCTTTTGGTATAGGTGTTGGTGGCTTTTTATAGGTGATTTTGGTTTATAGTATGTTGGTGCAATGTCATGGAACTCTCTTGATTGTGCATTAGAGGTTTGACATGATACATTTCTCTTTATACCATGGTATGTTCACTTGGAGCATTTGATATACTAAGAGGGGATGGATAGATGATGATGTCATGATGGGCTCTTGATTTAGCTTATTGGAGATTTGACAATGGTATGGTGACTTATCTTTGTATTAGGTGCATTGGTCATATGCCTAAGAATGTTCATGAGAGTGCAAAGATGCATTTGGAGTTTAGCATGAATTGATCTTTTGTTGGTACTCATGGATAGATAGAGACTTAGGAGAGGCTGGAGAGCTCTTGAGATGAGAGATATCATGTTTACATTGTTACTTGTGATGATATTTAAGTGGGGACTTTGAGAAGTTATTTCTAGTGCATGGAGTGTGCTTTTCACGCTTTGTGGTTGCATGAAAAAAGTTTTCATATTGGGTGTTTGTGAGAGGCTCCCTAGCAATATAGAGAATCTCGCATTGTTTTACACTTATGGAGTGATATGCTTATGTTCGGTGCTTACTTTTCCCCAATATTGGAAGGCGCTTCTTTTGTTACCCTGAATACATGAAGGTTATGAAGTTGAATATTGGATGATTTGGAAGATTCTAGAATAGCCCATCTTTGTTGGATGCATGTAGTAATGGTGGCTATGGAGTTGGTCTACAAGTGGGCCTTAAGTTCCTAAACTAATTTTACCTCATGGATGTTTTTACTTTCATGACTTGGATTTATGTTCCTTGGACCTAAGGGGTTTATATATTTTAACTTAAAAATCTATGATGATGCTCATGATAATCCATTATTATGGGTTAAGATGTTTTCTTTTTTTTTTAGACTTTTGAGCCTTCCAGATCAGACGTGGGTATAGATGTGCATGGGTGTTCTTGAACACAGTGGTTTTGTAGGTTTTACATGGTCAAGAAAAAACTTGCATTTTTGTTGATCCACTGAAGAGCTATTTTATAGACCCTTGTTCATTTGGAATGTTACTAGATGAGATAGTTTTACTTTTGCATGCATGATTTGTGCATGGTGAGAGAAGGTGTGATGCTTTTTCTATATGGGGATGTTGGTACATTATTAGTCACTCAACATTTCTGTGGTGATGCTTGATGAATTATTGTACTATGGTGCTTAATGTTGACTTGATTGGAAAATTAAATCTATGCTCAATCTGGTGCTATAATTATTTTTTCTACATCATTGCTCTCTTTGGATCTCATTTTGCATGCCACTAATGTGATAATGGGTTTGTATATTGAAATGATTCAATCTACAATTTATGTAATCGTGTGGGATGATCACCTATTTAGTTGTAGTGGGATAACTTGGAGGTGGACTATCTATATCCACCAGGTTTGATTTAGTATTGGTGCAAACTTGTTAGTTGGCCTTGGGTGTGATCAATTACATATTATTTTTATTGCAATGGGATGAGAGCATGGATAATGAGTGAGTACTTAGATAGTTGGCTATGGGGTCCTATGGGATGATGTATTTTCCTTAGTTTGGAAATCTAGGTTTTAGTTCATGTGATAACTAGTACACATGTATGTGCAAGGACTTGGAACATTTTCAAAAATTTTAGATGGTGTATCATGTTCTTGGAGTTCTTGGTATCATGGCTCAATGGGAGCTTTAGCAGTGATTGTGTACTCATCAGATGGTGATGGATGATATTCTTTAGTGGTGTAGATGGTTAGGAAGGATTCTTAGATCATGTTACTACAAAAGGGTTCCTTCACCTTTTCATGTACACTATTTAAGGATGTGTAACATCTTGGATCCATGGAGGACTATTGGAGTCTTTGGTTGAGGTTTTGGTGGTGCTTGATAGGTGATGGGGGTTTAGAGTATGTTGGTATTATGCCATGGTACACTCTTGATTATGAATTAGAGTTTTGGCATGATACATTTCTCTTGAGACCATGGTATGTTCACTTGGAGCATGTGATCTCCTAGGAGGAGATGGCTAGATCATGATTTCATGATGGGTTCTTGATCCAACTAATAAGATATTTGATAATGAATTGGTGAGTTCTCTTTAGAACACCAAACTTGGATGCGGATTGTCTATATCCATAAAGTTTTATTCAGTTTTGGTCTAAACTTGTTAGTTGGCCTTGATTTTGGCCACTTATAAACTGGTATGGTTTCTTTGGGATGAGAGGATGGATAATGAGTGAGTATTTGGTTAGCTGTTAATGGGGTCCTATAGCATTATGTATTTTCTTAGTTTGAAAATATTGGTTTCACTTAGTGTGATTAGCAGTACACTGTATGTGCGTGGACCTAGAAGATTTTCAGATTTGGGAGATGGTGTATCACCTTCTTGGAGAGCTCGTTATCATGGTTCAATGAGATCTTTCATAGTGATTATGAATTCATCACACGGTGATGGATGATCTTCTTTATTGATGTAGATGGTTTGGAGTGATTCTTAGGTCATGTCGCTGCAAAAGGGTTCCTTCACATTTAAATGTACACTAATTGAGGATGTGTAACATCTTGGAGCCATGGAGGACTATGAGAGTCTTTAATATAGACCTATTAGTGGTTCTTGACAAGTGATGTTGGTTTATAGCATGTTGGTGTAGTGTCATGACACTCTCTTGATTATGCATTAGAGTTTTGGCATGATAGATTTCTCTTGAGACCATGATATGTTCACTCAGAGCATTTGATATCCTAAGAGGGGGTGGCTAGATCATGATGTCATGATGGATTCCTAATTTATCTTGTTGGAGATTTGACAATGGTCTAGAAAGTTCTCTTTGTATGGGTGCATTGGTCATAAGTCTGAGGAGGTTCATGAGAGTGCAAATATGCATTTGGAGTTTAGCATGAATTGATCTTTTTGCTAGTACTCATGAATAGATAGAGACTTAGGTGAGTTGGAGCTTTTTTGAGATGATAGATATGATGTTGATATGGTTACTTGTGATGATATTTAAGAGGGAGATTTGAAGAGTAATTCTTAGTGCATGGATTGTGTTTTTCACGCTTTGTGGTTGCATGAAAAATGGGTGTTTGTGAGAGGCTCCCTCATAATATGGAGAAGCTTGCATTATTTTAAAACTATGGAGTGAAGTGCTTACATTCAATGCTTTCTTTTCCCCCAATATTGGAAGGCACTTCTTTAGTTACCCTAAATACATAAAGGCTAAGAAGTTGATTATTGGATGATTTGGAAGCTTCTAGAATAACCTATCTCTGTTGGATGCATGTAGCAATGGTGGTTGTTTTTTTGGTCTACAAGTGGGCCTTAAGTTCCTAAACCACTTTTCTATCATGGATGTTTGTACTTACATGGCTTGGATTCATGTTCCTTGGATCTAAGGGGTTTATAGATTTTCCTTAAAAATCAATAGTGATGCTCATTCAATAATCCATTGTTCTGGGTTAACCTATTTTTTTTATGACTTTTGAGTCTTCTAGATCAGAAGTGGGTATAGATGTGCATGGGTGTTCTTCAACATAGTGGTTTTGTAGGTTTTACACGATCAAGAAAAAACTTGCAGTTTTGTAAATCTACTAAAGAGCTATTTTGTAGACCCTTGTTCCTTTGACATGTTACTGGAAGATGTAGATCTGCATGCATGCTTTGTGCATGGTGAGATAAGGTGTGATTCTTTATCTGCATGGGTATGTTGGTGCATAATTAGTCACTTAACATTTCTGTGGTGATGCTAGATGGATTCTTGTACTAAGGTTCTTGATGTCGACTTGATTTGAAAATTAAATCTATGCTCGATCTGGTGCTTGATTCATTTTTTCTACATGATTGTTCTCTTTGAATCTCCTTTCCCATGTCACCAATGTGTTATTAAGTTTTTCATATTGCGATGATTTGATCTACGAGTTATGCATTTGTGTGGGTTAATCACCTATTTAGTTGCATTTGGATAACTTGGATGTGGACTATCTATATCCATGAGGTTTGATTTAGTATTGGTGCAAACCTTTTAGTTGGCCTTGTTTGTGGTTACTTGTGTATTGGTTTTCTTGTGTTTGGATGAGAGCATGGATAATGAGTGAGTACTTCGATAGTTGGCCATGGGGTCCTATGGAATTGTGTATTTCCTTAGTTTGGAAATCTTGGTTTTAGTTGGTGTGATTACCAGTACACCTGTATGTGCGTGGACTTGGAAGATTTTTAGATTGTCAAGATGGTGTGTCATGTGCTTGGAGAGATCAATATCATGCTTAAATGGGATATCGATGATTGTGTATTCATCACATGATGATGGATGATCTTCTTTAGTGGTGTAGATGGTTTAGAAGGATTCTTAGATCATGTTACTGCAAAAGGGCTCCTTTACCTTTGCATGTACACTTTTTAAGGATGCGTAACATCTTGGAGCCTTGGAGAACTATTGGAGTATTTAGTTGAGGTTTTGGTGGTGATTTAAAATTGATGGTGGTTTAGATTATGTTGGTATTATGTCACAGGACACTCTTTATTGTGCATTAGGGTTTTTGCTTCATACATTGCTCTTGACACCGTGGTATGTTCACTTGGATCATGTGATCTCCTAGGAGAAGATGGTTAGATCATTATGTCATGAGGGGTTCTTGATTTAGGTCATTGGAGCTTTGACAATGATCTGGTGAGTTCTATTTGTATTGGGTGCATTGGTCATATGCTTGAGAAGTTTCATGAGAGTGAAAATATGCATTTGGAGTTTAGTATGAATTGATCTTTTGTTTCTACTCTTGGATACATAGTAAGTTGGGTGAGGTTGGAGTTCTCTTAAGATGAGAGATATGTTTTTGAGATGGTTACTCTTTATGATATTTCAATAGGAATTTTGATGAGCCTACACCTTGGTTGGATTTGAGTTCAATAGAGACCTATGAGGATATTTCTCTTGGATGAGTCATGATGACTTGCATATCTTGGAGGATCAACATTCTAATTCCCCACTCTTGGTCTACTCGGATGTCTATCACTTGAGGGCTATTTCCCATTATTTATTTCAAGTGCTTTATGATTTTATTTCATATTCATGGATCTTGAGCCATGATTAAATGGTTTTGGAGACATTGATTGTGAGAGATGGATAGAATGGTTATCTCCTTGAAGTTTATTGCCATTTATGATGATCCTAAGAGCTGGTATTGGGTTGATTTTGTGAAATGGGAATGGATTAGTTTGATCTTCTTTGTGTTTGAAATATATATTTGGTTGTTATTGTCTAGTTGTCATTGATGTCAAACACTATGGTCTAGAGGTGTTTTCTCAAATAGCACCAGTGGTCCGGAGGACTTTGCTGGTGGTCTAGATAAGTCTGGAAGAAGGAAGTAAAACTAAATTTTTATTAATAAAACAAGAAGCTTGCACTAAATTTTTTGAATATGTAACAAGAAAAAGAAAATTAATGCTTAGAATTTAATTTCTATTTCTATTAATTTGAGGGAAATGGAGTATAAAAGTTTATTTTAGTTTTTCTATTAAGGTTTTTGACTCAGTGCCATAGGAAAAAGGTTTAAAATAGCATAATCATTTCACAAGTCTTAAAGCATTAAACTAAAAAATGTTTGTCTAAGTCAAAATTTAAGAGTAATTAATGTAAATTTAGGTGCATGACCCTTGTTTCAATTATATCATCAATCAGAATAGTAGATTTCATTCTAGCACTATTTTGGCAATGTCGAGTATTTGGACAATTCTAGAATTATGTGGGGGAGTAGGGTAGTTTTGGAATTTTTGAACCTCAATTGTGTGACTCAAAAGTCCAAGAGAAAGCTAAAGTCCAGACTTTACATTACACCTTAAAATTTCTCAAGATATTTCTTAATAACGCTCACTGTGTCAGCACTTACCTTTTGGAGCTATTGAATTGGTACATGATATTTAGTGGTTCCTGAACCCGTTAAAAACCCGACTACACAAGCTTCTAAAACCGATATTCAACAAAAATTTTTGCGTAAATTATTCAACCCGAACTAAGAAACACAAATTATAAATATGTTTTTTTTTATTAAGGTAACAACAAGTTTTTAAGGGACCCCAAAACCCTATACAAAGTTATCTCAAAAGATATTAAAAAATGCCCTCTAAACAAAATGGAACTAGACCACGGTGAGGGTTTTACTATAGGCTCCCACAACCTTAAAGAAACAATGCATGACACTACCTTCATGCAAACCCAAGCTAAAGAAAAATCCAAGACTAAGATTTACCTTTAGCACCCTTCTGATGGGAACGAAGAGTCATGTCAAAAGAGGAGGGCATCTTAAATTTTTTTCCTTTAACAATTATCCAGCCCTCTTCAGCTCTTGCTGCCTCATCCTGCCACCGCAAAGGATCATCAGCCAAACCAGAAAAAACCAAGCTACCGACAGAGGTAGTCAAAATACAAGTAGAACATACAGGAGAATCTTCTGCAAAACCAATAGAAGCCACTACCCCCACAACACTAGGGGAGTCCATAGACACTGCAACCCCCACCAAACCAGGTAACGATGCAACAGGGGAGACAATCACAAGAGAGCACACAAGAGCCTCCACCAAACCACCAGGGGGAGGAGAAGGGACCTGCACAACCGCTTGAGATAAAATTTTTGGCGAAACAGGCTTCTTTTCCACCAAGTAGTGTTGAGTAGACACATCGCTCCACCAAGAAGCCGTAGTTTTCTTTTTACCCAATCCACATTGAGCAGCCAAATGCCCAGTTTTAACACACCTTCTGCATCTGAAGGGAATCCCTTCATAATCCAAAGACTGATTCCATTTTTCTTTAGAGGAGTTGATCACTATCTCCATAGGAAGACCCTTAGAAGGATCAATGTCAACAAGAATGCAAGCATAAGTAGAGTGGAAAATATCATAAGACTCACCATCCACCAGTAAGAACTCCCCTAGAGCATTACCAATGCCCTCAAACAGAGAATCGATCCAAAGATGCAGAGGAAGATTAGGAAGACGAACCCAAATAGGAAATTGGATGAAGGATTCTGAAATGGGGTCAAAATCAATATGCCAGGGCTTAACCATGAGCATAATTTTTTCCTCCCAGTTGAAAAATGTTCACACAACAAATTTTTTTTGTCCACAGCATCTTCAAATTTTGCTAAACAAAACCCCTTAGCCAAGGGAAAGATGTGCACAGTATCCACCAGGACAGGCTCCCAATGAGTAGAAATCCACTCATGAAGTTTTGGGAGACTATTCCCAAACCCCTTGAACCTGCAAATCAAAGCCTGGGTAGAAAAAATAGAGATATTGTGGTCGATAGCCTCCTCCACATCCTCATCATCAAAAATAGAGATAGGGCTATAAATTGGAATAGGACCACAGATATCCCTTATTTTCAACACATCATCAATCCTTGCAGCAGCAGGGGGCTCCACAAACACCACACGAGGGTCCTTACCCACACCCTCCCTCACGGAGGTAGGGGCAGGAACCTCTGAATCCAGCAAAGGAGCGGAAACTGGCACACCCAGAATGACATTCTCATCATGTGTAGCACCCACCCCACCAATGCAAGAGGGCAGAGGCACAGTGCCAACGATCGAAGCTTTGGCGGAAACAGGAAGCTGATTACCAACAACAGAAGTGGAAGCGACGGGAGGAACCCTAAGCCCGGCTGCAGCAACAACAGAAGGAGACAACGACCCAGCAGCAACGGCAGCGGAAGACTGGCCGCTGGAGGGAAGAGGCTACCGACAACCAACAACGACGACAACATGAGCCCAAATCGTAGCTAAAGATGTGGCGGGAGTAGCAACAGAAGATGCGGCGGGAGGCATTGCGGGAATACAAATTATAAATATGTTGTTATTCGTTGAAAAATGACATTTTAAAATAATAAAAAAATCACATATAATATATGAATTTTTACATAAATATTCTTTTTTCCAACTATTAGATCTTATATGATTTAGTTATTATCATTATTTTATTTTAACAACTAGAAGATTCACGAAGCTATTTTAAGATCAACTCAAATTAGTTTTGAATAGTAAAAGTAAAAGCAAACGTAAATTCAATAATTAATTTCTTCATCAAGAATCTATAGACCCACCCCTCTTTTCACAATTTTAATTATCTCGATCATCTTTGAAAATCTTGAAAATCTTCATAATCAGGTAATCATCTTGATAGAACTCATTAAGTGAAATCCACTCCATTTCATGAATCTTGTTCTAGGAAAACCAACCTGACAATTACATACAATATGAGAAAAACTAATAATAGCAAAGTCATTATTATTGATTCATGATTGGTTGTTTTTCAAAAAAGTGAAAACCTTAAAAACTAACTTTGGATTTATAGGGAAATTTTCTACCATGAATTAACTTTTGATATTGTTTTAAAGGTGAATCATACTCTGATAAAAATATGACAATTACATAATAAAACACTCCAATGATTACCCTTGTGGTCCCCACCTTACACAAAGCTTCATGAAATTATATGAAATTATAGTGCATTAAAATAATATGCTTAAGCCATTTTGAATTCTTTTAGAGACCATGAATTTCAAATTTTGAACCTGTTTATAAACAAAGTTGACAATTTTTGTGGTTAGTAAACAGAACGTCTATCGAGCAAACTAAAACATAAACTGTTACCAAAGAAGTTATGAAAAACAAACTAAGTGTTACCAAGTGTTCCCTTGGTAACACTTTACGTTTTATTTTGCTAGATAGACATTACCTTAGTAAACCACATCATAAACCAGCCATATAAAACCTATTGACTATTCGTTGCGTGCCCACAAACACTAACTTGACTCCTTAAAGTTTTGTTGCACACATGCATTAATTTTCAACCTCCAAACCTCTAAATCTCTCCATTCTACCCCATCCTTTGACTATCCCAAGAAAAAACATCAAATGAAGTAGGTGACAAAATAACCAAAACATAGACAAATTAATCCAAGAGTTAGATTGTAATGATAGAGGCCTTCTTAGCCATTGTAATCAGATCTCCCGAAACCCACTCTTTAATATTTCTGCAGATTCAGCGGAGGATTCTTAATTTTATAGGGTAATTAAACGGTCAAACTTCCAATGTATTGCCGTCCATTTCCTTTGGCAAAGCGTTATCATGTTTGCGCGTGAAAGCCATTTAATGGGTACAGGCCCACACTTCCTGAGTTTCGAACGCGGGTGGCAGGCTGTGAGGAGGGTGTGGCCACCCTATCATTATTTCTGTCAGGCCCATTCCTCACCAATTCAGATTATAATGGAAGGTCTTTAATGGCATGACAGTCAAGACTTCTAAATCACCTTTCTTTCACAGTGCAATCATTGCTTCAGCATCCACTCAATTATATTTCTCCATGGTCAAGTTTATAAAAGAGTTAAAAAGCCTGTTTTAATAGTGGATATTTTTTAGAATTGAAAGCAACAAATCATGTGATGTCATATGGATGGGATAATTTTCCATACAAAATAGTACTATCCTATAGATCTATAAGAAAATGCAATTTTGTATATCACAATGGATTATCAAACAATTCTCACTGGTTTGAGTTTGATCCTCATACTCCGCCTCCACAATGATGTAAAAATGTAAATTTTTTTGATGAAAACACATTGAGTTATATAGATTTGTGTTTTTACAGTCGTGTCATTTTGTGTGGAGAACAACAAGAATTGTCACATTAGTGTATCAATAAAACATGACTTAGTGCACAAATATCAGTCAATTTTTTGGAGGGGTCATTTTGGACCTCAACAGAAAGCAGTCTAGCACAACATCATATTTGATAAGGTGGACCTAAAACTTCAGTTATTAGCGGGGATTAGGTAAGTTGCTACAAAAACCGAGAGTGATTTGAATTGCCACTTAGAATTTTAAGAGGTGCAAAGTTAAGGTGCTCATCTACTAGATTCCTCTTTTTTGTACTATAGAAAAATAAATCACTTCCTTCCCCATGACTTAAATGATTCTAGTCATAAAATGTTTCTTGACTTGTAACTTAGATTACTATTATCCATACTTCTCTTTAATTATTGTAATTATAATTATTTATCTAGAACTAGTTTTAAGTAAGTTTGTTATTATAATGGGAATTGTTTAATTGGTATTATCAAGTGTCCTTATAAATTAATTATATATTAGCACTTGTAATTTTACGAAGTGCAATAGTTGTGATGATAGAAAGTTCAAGAGAGTGTCATCATTGTCTTCTTTCCACATCTAGTCATTGTTATTCTTATCCTTATTTTCCTTGATATTTTTATAGGTCAAAGCGTTTTGTTACACCAAAATAAACGCATGCAACTACAAAATAGTTATACCCCTACAAAGATAAGAACTGCTACATATCTAGAAAAGATGAAAATGTCCACTTGTATTTTTACATGTCATTTCAAATCAAAATGTTTAAATAAACATCATATTTTTTTCTAGAAACATGACAAAACAAAACCAACAAAGCTAACCAAAAAATAGATAGACAAGCTTGCATTTTAAAAAGAAACTTTTACATGGTCCATTAAATTGCTCACTAGTTATGTTGAACAAGACACATAATGATCAAATAACATTTCAAAATGATTTGGAATTTAAATTAAGTCACCTCACCACACTATTATTAAGTTTTTCTATATATCTTGAATTAAATATTTGACAAGCTAAAATCCATGTACTAAAAGTTCTTAAATGCCACAAGAGAAAACATAATTATCTCAACAACCTAAAGGTCACTAATGTACTATATACATTTTTTTGGTAAATATTGGAAGTGATTAGAACTTTAAAATAATCACTAACACTTACAACCACATCAAACCAAGATTAACAACTTCAATCATTTTTAAAATTTTAGGTGTAAGATGGTTCTTTTTTTCCTTCAAAAAATTGAACCTTATTCAAGAACACCCTACTTTTCTTCTACATGCCCACACTTACTAAATTTTAAAGATAAGATGAACCTCCAAATTAAGTTGTAAATGTATCAAGTATGAAACTTGAAAAATAATAGAATAAAGTAAGTAAGTTTTAAGCAAATATTCTATGCAACTTTGTTGTCAAAATCTGTTGAAAAAATAATTTAAGCCCTATAGTTCCATGGAGAGTACACAAAACAATTTAATGTGCAGGTCAATAACTACACTTATATTTTGCCAAAAAACAATTTATCTAAAGATGTGAATTCTCAATACACAGTCTATCATATCCAAAGATATATAAGAGTGGATAATTTAAAGTACATAATGCTTGTGGGGTTATTCCTCCGAAGTGTTTTGCTAAAATACAAATTTTGGGGGCCTATTTGGAGAGACTAAAGGCATGACTAATTATAATCTTTCTTCTTTGATGCAACTAATTTTTTATACAAGTACATGGACACAAGTTTCACATTTTCTAACAATTGAATAACAAGGAGGGAGCCCAAGACCTCACAAATAATTGTTATATGAGTGCCAAAGTATAGCATACTAGAAAACAAAAATATTTTGAGTGGAATGTATTGAGTTGATTACTTCTCCATTACAAATCACAAGTTAAAATACGACCAAAGAAGCTAAGGCTCACAAACATTACTTGTATCAAATGACACCAAGAAGAAACAATGTTGTGCACCTTTCTTTAGTCAAAATTACCTAATTTCTTTTAAAAGTGAATAAAAAGTAGATTACGAGAGACTCTTTGTGTGATTTACAATGGAAACAATACTAGGAGGAAAAATTTGGATGATTGAAACTCACAAGAGGCAAATGTTGAACTATTGAAGTTTTTTGAACACAAAAGGATTGTTCATCAAGTTTTAAGAGAGAATCTTTGCAATAATCAAAACCTGATACTTTAAGAATAGATATACTAGACACAATCATGTTTGGGATTGTTTATACAAGGATGTTGAATAATTGGAAATTGATGTGAAAGTAGAGATGCTAGCTCTATTTGTCTGTGAGAAAGTAATTTATCACATATAACTCTCTTGTTTTTATTGAACATAGACATGAGGTTTAAAAAATAAAATAATAATATCAAAATTATGTTACTCTAATTGTACCAATGATTCCTAACCAAGTAACCAACCATGTGAGAGGATATGCCCATCTAGAAAACCAAGATATTTGTTAACCACATTTTTTTTTAAAATTTTAGTCATGCTAATTTCTTGGCTTGTGATGTTTGGTCTTTAAAGTACAAGAGACATTATAATTACACATTACTATAAAGAAATATGGATTTCTATGTATAAGGTTTGTGAAAAAATGTATTAATTTCAACATATGAAGATGGTCTAATCTCTACCAATTACTCTATGTGAAAATAGATTTGACAACCATTTCATTTACAACATAAAAAATAGCTAGTATCTATTTGATACTTAATAATTATGTAGGGAAAACAATCTTTTAAAAAATGAGAATGAAGCATCTGCAACAAACAGCTTAGCTGCCAAGGGCGGGAAATGGTGATCACAACACACATGAATGATATCGAACTGGTTTCTTGCCACATCGGAGATGGCCTTTCAATCAAAGGGGGAAAGTTTCTTATAGCACATTCATTCGAGAGCGGAATGACATCAGTTCAAGGACCAATGGATGGTCTGGGGATAGAAGGAATGGAAGGAGGTGGGAGAACAAGAAATGATCAATGGTGGGAAACAATGGCCCTCTACCCATAGAGAAATGTTTCAAATTCCAAAGTATTGCAGGCAAGTACCATAGAAAGAAAACCATGGAAAGCCATGAGCCGAATAGGGCAGTGGCCCAAACACTGGACACACATATGAAGGTGAGTGAAAATATCTGTGTAGCCACTTCTTATGCAACTGTAAGGCTTAATAATCCCCAATGGATAGAGAATAGAGATTTATTGGACGATAAAGCTTTATTTCTCAAATGGCTAGGTCTGTGGCCATCCCATAGAAAAATCAAACAATGGTGTGAGCAACAATGGAAAGACTCCTTTATTTCAATGAAAAATATGCATAATGCTTTTTACATGAATATTTTCTCAACCAATGAGGATAGAGAGTGGATCTTAGGAAATGGGCCTTACATGATTGATGGAAAAGACATTTACCTTAAGAAATGGACAATAAATTTCAACCTGAAGAAGGAAACGGTGAAAGAATCCCCAATCTAGTACCTACCACAAGAATACTAGGGAGATGAAACAATGAAGATATTGGGGGAATCATTGGGAAAATATGTCAAATATGAGGAATTCATTCATGCAATGAATTATGCAGTCACTCCAAGGATCCTTGTTTAGTTCCAAACTTGTTACGAGATGCCAACCCACATTATTATTCACACCAAAAATGGTGATTGGTGGAAACCCCATGTAGTATAAGAAATGAAAAATGATGGAATGTCAAATCAAGAAGGAAGCAGAGACATTGGGAAATGCACAGATGAGACAAGACTGGTGAGCATTTTATTAAAAATGATAGAAGACAAGGATCTCTACTTAACCCAATAATAGACCTAGAGGCCCTCAAGCAATCAGACTATGAAATGGATGTATGTTAGGATCCATCAGATAGATGGAAGAAGGAGGAGATTGATAGATGTTTTATGAGGGAATCTCATTTATGGAAAGATGAACCACAAGTAGAAATGTCAACTCAAATGGTATGTGAAACCCCCTTTAATTGTTTTTTCTCAAAAAAGACTCAAAGATATGGGAAATGGGGACCAACAACAAGCAAATTGCTATGAGGAACATGAAAATGTACAAGCATTAAAGGTAGCTGATTTACAAAAGTGCATTATCAAATAAGTAAGCCCAACCCATAACTTAGGTCGAAGTGAATTTATCCCTGACACCTATCCCTTGATGGACACGAGACTAGATGATCTACAACAAATGTGTGATAATAGAGGAGCAAATCCTCAAGAGGATGAACATCTTGACATAAAAGAATTCAAGATAAGTTCGAAGGTGGGATGGAGTGTTGATGCCAATACAATCAATGATGATAGAGTCTCACCAATCTACAACCTAGAAGGATCATTTGAAGAGGCAAGGGATAGTGAGGGGAATCTGATACAATCTGGTACACTCTATAACTCAAAAAGTGAGGAAGGAGAGGAAGATGACCTGGGTGTTTATGAAACTCCAAACATTATGGACCCAAGAGGTATAGAACAATAAGATTCTAGGTTAATCAAACCAAAGATAGGAGAAAGAAGGAAAAGAGGTGCACATTCTAACAGGGAAAAATAGAAATGGCGGGGTGCGCAACAGACCAAACCAAACTGTTGAGATCGGGAAAAGGCTATGCCTTTTCCCATCAACAATGAGGCTCCTATCGTGGAATGTCAGGGGCTACAATGATCCTGACAAGATTCTCCTGATCAAGAGGGGTCTAGATTAGGTGAGCGGTGAAATAGTGCTTTTGCATGAAACAAATTTGAAAGAGAATGATCAAGATTTATTTTGAAGAGATTTTAGAAGGTGGGAAGGTGTTTATTCAGAATCAAGAGGAGGCTCAGGAGGGCTATGTGTGTTATGGGACAAAATTTATGTTCATAGTTGAATCGTAAGACAATCTAGTAATTGCCAGTGGATTGAAGTTTCTTCCAAACAACTCCTCTCCAAGTTCTATGTCTTTAATATATATGGGCCAAACAACTCCTGAGAAAAAAGAGAGTTGTGGAAAGTTATTTATGATTTTTTGGCTTCCAAGAAGGAAGATCTCTTTTTGTTAGGAGGGGATTTCAATTCTATTTTAATCCTAGTGGAAAAAAAGGTGGCAGAGGATGGGCAGGAAGTAACCAAAGGGATTTTTTCTGATTTTGTCATGAGTAATGGTTTGATAGATCTTGATTTTAGAATGGGAGATTTTACTTGGAATAATAGAAGGAAGAGTTTCCTTAATATTGTTGAGGAACTGGACAGGTCTATGCAAGTGAGGCAGTGGGATCAGTGCAATTGGTTGTGCAGCATGGATATTCTCCCTATCACAAGGTTTGACCATTTTACTATATGTTGCAACATTCAGGAAGACATTACCCCTAACCGATCACCCTTCAAGTTTGAACCAATGTGGCCAAGGGATGCAAATTTCATGTCCAAAGTTGTTGATTAGTGGACAAATTCCCTTTCTTGGAAAGGTAATAATTCCTTTATTTTATTCAAGCATTTACAATTCCTTAAAGATCAATTAAAAATATGGAACATAGATTCCTTCAAAAACATCTTTGTAGAGAAACTGAACTTGGAAAACAAATTAGCTTCTTTAAATGATTAAATCATTGCTAATGGAATGGATGAGAAATCTTATGAGGAGGAGCAAGAGCTCCATAGAAACTACAAAGAAATTCTGGCAAGGGAAGATACTTTCTGGAAACAAAAGTCAAGAGAAACATGGCTTAAAGAAGGGGATCACAATTCAAAATTATTTCATAAGTCTGTGAAAGTAATAAGAGCTAGGATTAGGATTTTATCCATAAAAAAATGCACAGGGTGACTTAATCACAGACAGACAACAAATTAATCAGAAGGCTGTTAATTATTTTTAGCAAATCTTTGTAATTAATTCAGTGGGGATAAGGTGATCAGAGGATTTATCAAATATAATTCCCATTAAATTATCAGAGGCTCAAAATGACTATCTAATGGCCCTAATTCTAAAGGAGGAGGTAAGGAAAGCTTTGTGTTGATTGGGTAGTGATAAATCCCCAAGGCCGGATGGTTTCCCTGCAATATTCTTTCCAAAAAATTGGAATATATTGGGAGAAGATCTTTGGGAAGTGGTTGAGGAGTCCCAAAAAGGAGTATTCATATTGAAGGATTTCAATAATACCTTTATTTCTCTGATTCCAAAGAAGGGGGAAAGTCAGTCCTTTGATGACTTTAGACCCATTGCATTGCGCAACACCACCTATAAGGTAACTGCTAAGGTGATAGAAAATATACTAAAGTTGTTTCTTGAACAGATAATATCCCCTTAACAGAGTGGTTTTTCACCCAATAGATCCATATTTCAAGGGATTATAATTGCACATGAATCTATTCACACAATACGAACAAGAAAAGGTGGCTAAAATGATGATAAAATTGGATATCAAAAAGGCTTATGATAATGTTAATAGGTCCTTCCTAACAGATGTGCTTCGGAGGTTTGGTTTTAGGGAGGAGTGGTTTAAGTGGATATCAAGCTACATCAATACCCCTAGAGTGTCCATCTTGGTAAATGGAAGCCCATAGGGTTTCTTTGATACTTCAAGAGGGTTAAGACATGGATACCCTCTTTCTCCCTTCCTTTTTATAATCATGGATGAAGCTTTGGAGGGATTAATATCCACAAAAGACAAGAGGGAGTCTTGAAAGGTGTAACTATAACAGAGGTGTTAGAACCTTATACTACTCATGGAAAATTTGTAGATGATAAATACTTAATGGGGGATTCTACATCTAGAGAGGCCAGGGTAATTAAATCAACTCTAGATAGATTCAGTGTAGCCTCAGGTCAATGTGTAAACTGGAATAAATCTGAAATTTACTTCTTCAATACAAGTGCAAATCAACAACGATAGTTATGCATCATTCTGGGAATCAAACATGATAAACTACAAGGAAAATATCTGGGAGTGCCACTTTTTGAAGGCATATGTAAGCCTCACTTATGGAAAGATCTAATGGATAGTTGCATTAAGAGAATTAATGGATGGAAAATTAAGTGGCTAACCTCAGTAAGGAGAATTATTCTTTTGCAAATAGTGATTTATTGAAAAAAGGATGAGAAAATTCTTTTGGAGTGGTAATTGTGATGAGGAAAAGTGGCCTCTACTATCTTGGGAGAAAATATGTAATAACAAATCCAAAGGTGGAGCTGGCTTGAAGAATTGGAAAAGGATGAACCTAGCTCTCAATTCCAAGCTTGTATGGAGTATATATAGCGATCCACATAGACTCTGGGTCAAGATAGTGAAGGCTAAATATTTGGATTCTAATGAAAATGAAAGAATTTTGACTATTAGCAATTCTCTGAAGGGATCAACAATATGGAACTTTATACAAGACTGTAGAAGTGTCATCATGGACCACATCTCTTGGAAAATTGGAGATGGTAACAGAGCCTCCGTCTAGAGAGATTCATGGAATGGATATGAACCATTAAAAATGAGGAGATTTATGGGGAGGTCAGAAAAATTTTGACTGAAAGGTGGGGGGAAGAAGATTTTAGACTACCTTGCTGTTAAAGACACTCCTTTTGGCCCCCAATGGTCTTGGAAGAGTTTGGACAACTCTAGTTTAACCGATCACCAAAAGGGAATTATGGAGACCTTATTCCAATCAAGAAATGTGATGAGAACGTTTAACGCAGACAAATTAATATTGTGTGCAATAGTAAATGGATCCTATTTTGTAAAGTTGGGTTACATAACTTTAGAAAATGTAGAGGCTAACAAGGGGTGGCCGGTTAGGCTATGTTAGGAAAATAATTGCTTACCTAAAGCGGGCACTTTTTCATGGTCGGCAGTGCATGTAAGAATACTAACATCAGAAAAAAATAAAATGGTTTGGTTGCTGTGGGCCAACCAAATGTGTGTTATGCAACTCTACCATTGAAGATTTGGATCATCTTTTGATTAAGTGCCCATTTGCAAATGAATTTTGGCATATGATCAAAACAAAATTGCACTGGATTGGACTGATACGTAATACAATAATAGGGATCTTTGAGTGCTGGCCTATACTAGCCAAATTCATGGTTATGTCTCCTTTATGGAACATTTGTCCCTCTATCACTATATGTGAACTATGGAAGGAGAGGAATAGGATATTTTTCAAGGGAAAGAGAAAACTTTGGACAGAGTCAAAAGAAGAATCGTGGCCTCAATTGAGGAAGTAATGAAAGTTGCACTGTTGAATCAAAGGGTTGCCTTGGTCTATTCGGCTAGTGATAGGAGGCTTCATGCTGAGTGGCCATGCTTGAGAATCCAAAATGGGAATCTAGGGGGGACAAGAATACAAGCAAATTGGAGGTGGTGGTAAAGTGGGACAAACCAGATAAAGATTGGATTAAAATAAATTTTGATGGAGCCTCTAAGGGTAATCTTGGCCCTTCTGGTGCAGAAGCCATTTCCAGAGAGGGATATAATTGCATTTTCATCTTATAAATTACATGATGGGACCGACAATGTGGCTGAGGTAAGGGAAAAACTACTTGCTATCTAATTGGGCCTTGGATTAAAGGTTAATAGAATATATTTGGAAGGATATTCACAAGTGATTGTGAATGTAATTAAAAATGGGCTGCTAGTGCATGACACTATGCTAATATTGTGACATAAATCATCCATTTAATTTAGTATTTTCAAAGATTTCAAAATCATCCATGTAAGGCGAGAATGGAATTAGGATGCTAACATTTTTTCAAAATGGGCTTCCTCTCTTAACAATGTGAAAGAAATTCATTTTGAAGAATTTTCATTCGGGAAGCAACAATTTTAAACTTTTAATGTAGGCTGGCCGCAGGCCGTTTTAAACACTTTGACTCTCCAAAAAATAGACATTGGGTTGTCCTCACACTCCAACAAACACCATATTTAAGGTGATTTCATCCTAGAGAGTGGTTATCTAAGGAAATCATGCATGAGAGATTAGATTTGACAGCTCTTAAAGAGCAATTAATAGCTACTCATGAAAGGACAAGTAAGTGATGGCCTCAAACATTATAATGGTGAGGATGGAAGGAATTGGTAGGTTCTGAGTTGATAGGTGCAATCTATGAGTTTTAAGTCTCACTCAGAGTAATAACATATCACCCACTGGGAAACGTAAAAGGAAAGTTTTACTCACATTAATAGTGCAAAGCAAGAAAGACATCGAAAAAATTGAGTTTGCAATGGAGGCCTCCTCTTTGGACATGAAGAAGCAAACAAAATATTTCGAGGGGCCAGTAAGCTCGGAGTAGATGCCGTTAATGCTCAATTTGAAGGAGGAAAGTGTAGCGCTTGCGAAAATTGAAGTCTTGGGAAGACAAATCCAAGATAGAAAATTGAAATGGAGGGCTAATGTTGATGTAATCTCCATGGTTATTGCATGGGCACTACAATTGGGTGAATGAGAAAAGGAAGTGAAGCACATAATAGAAGTAATGTTTGACAATGAGCTACTAATAGGCCTAGACTCAATCCCAGAGTGGGCTGAACCGACAATCAGCTTTGATTATCAGGAGTTCTTTGAGGATGAGAATGATGGCAGGGTTTATGGTTGTGTCCCTTTTATGAGGTGGCGGGGAAAGGTTAATAAGGAATCTTATCAGGTGGACATTGGCACCAAATGGAAATGGATGAAGGATGTAATTGAAAATTCTATGGCTAGAGAGGATGAAAAACACAGCACTCTATGAAAATGTGCCCAAGAAGAAACATGGCCAAAGAGGAGGCAAGAAGGTTGCAAATGAGTGATCAAAATATCCCATAACGTAAGTCCAAATTTGAATTTCGTGGATCGTATAAGTTGAAACGTTAGGGAAAATAGCCGATATGTGGGTTTTGGATAATGAAAAGTTTTGGAACACTCATGGGAAGGTTGTTGAAGACCAAGAAAGTTGTAGATGCCCAAAGGAATGCAAATTGAAACCAGAATCATGACTGCAGGAGAACAGAGGCAATTGTAGAACCGGTTTGGCTGGAGGAACATGACCTCAACTTTATATATAGTTACTATAAAATGACTATAATTTCCTATGAATTTTTTTATGGAATATTTCTATTAAGTAGCTTTTAGGTTTGTATAAAGAATGTGTACAATATAAAAATGTAATATATAAAAGATGTGTGGTGTAAAACATAAGATGGAAGATGTTGTTGATGTTGAGGTGAAGATAAGATCCCCTTCCTAGCCCCAAATTTCACCAAGGAAAGATCCACTTTGATCAACCATAAGAAAATGGTTAATGCACAAATGCATAAATCGATCAGAAATAAGAAGAAGAAGAAAGTCTTATAATCCTAAATAATGGATGAAGAATATAGTAGATTTGAATTGATTAAGACATTAATTGAAATGAATTAGAAGATAAATACTAACCTCAAAATGTAACAGGTCTGAAGAATGTTGTTTTTGGGTGTCTGCACTAAGTTTTTGGAAGTTCTACAACTGGATCACACATAGAAACACAGAGACGGAGAAAACCCAAAAATCTTTTCCAGATTTGGCTCAGGTCAATTTTGACCGAAAATGGAATGTCAATTCTGACCCAAAATAGAATGTTGATACTGAGCCAAAACATAAAGTCAACCTTGACCTAAACAGTCTGATAGAAAATCTATTTCTAGATCCTGAAAGTTTTTTGAAAAGGGTATCCAGATCTACAATTGAAACTGCTATCCTGTACCTGTACCTGTACCTTGCTTGTATAGAAACCCTTGTGACAGATTCAAATCCTTGGATCCAAAAGTATGTATGCACCAAATGAATGTAGAATATAGGATGTAGGATGTATCAAATCAATTTCTTGTAGATCTTCAACACCAATCTTGAATGGATCTTGGAATTGGAAGAGGCTTGCATGGATGTGGATGGAGAAATCTTCAACAAGAGGGCTCCATAGAGCCTGAATCCTTCAATGGCTAGAAATAGATTTTCTTAATGATTGAATGCTTGAATGTCTTTGAATTCTTGAATGCTTGAGATTAGATACTTGCTTCAATATATCATGCATAGAGTTGTCTTAGATCATTCGTGCTTATGCTTGGTTTATGGTTAGATTCTTGCTTAGAGAAAATGATAGGAGAAAGCTTCCTTATATACCAATCCAGGGCACAATATTATAGAGAGGCCTACATAGGAGAATTAAATTCCAATTAGAAATATACCCTTAGAAGTGGACCTATATTAAATATAATTTCAAAGGTCGTTGCCTCGAAGACTGAAATGACCGACCCAGAAGCGGGAATTAAATCTTTCCGAAGCCCGACATCTGGAAACCCTGGAAAACTAAAATTTTAACCCTAGGTCAAGGTCAAGGTCAAACCTGACCTAGGTTAGAGTCAAGGTCGACCTTGACCTTGAGGTCAAGGAACTCAAATTTGTAGATTAGGGTGCCAAAAATAGGATGGAGAGAGGTGGAAAAGGAGGCAGAATAGGGGTAAAAGCCATATCCAAGTCAGAGACCCATTCAAGGCGTTTGACATGAACCCAAACCACTTACTTGGAGGGATAAACTAGTCCAAAATGGAAGTTCTTCCATTTTACGACTATACATTTAGCCCCCACTTTAGCAAGAGTATGGACTTGTAAGATAAGAAATGGGGTGGAGTCCTTGGGAATTTATAAGGCGTTGAAAGAGGGTAAGGTGATTTGATTGTTAATTGTTGATTGATTTGATTAAAGTGTGTTGAATTCCTTAACCCTACTTCATATTTACTTGAATTTTATTGATTGTGTATTGCAATTGTGATTAAGGAGAAGATAAGATGTTCCTTTTTTACCCTCAAATGCACAAATGGGAGATCCAAGTTGATCAACCCAAGAGAAGGGTTAATGCATAAATGAATCAACTATTTGGAAAGGAGAATAATAAAGGAGACACCTTAAATTCTATTAATTATATGTATAGAAATGATATATGATAGTAATTGAAGAAATAGGAGAAATGCACTAACCTTGAAATGTTGCAGATCAAATAATGCTATTTTCTAAGCTCTGTAGACTATTTATGGAAAAACTGACAGTTGATACCAAACTGAAACACAGAGATGAACAAAACCCAGAAATCATTTTCCATTTCGATGTCGTCTTATGAAAAAGGTCAACCTTGACCCACAAATGTCAACCCTAACCCAATAATGTTGACCCTAACCTACACAGATCCGAAAGTGACTTTGTTCGCGCCGTCCGAAAGAAAGCCGAAAAGGGTATCCAGATCTGGGTTCAAATCCACTATTCTATACCTATACCTGCAAGAAAAAGGATATTTTTTGTTGTGGGGGAGGGGTTTGCCTTGGTCAAACCCTGGTTTTGGAATTAACCTCAAATATATGTAATTGAAATTGTAGAAATGGACAAAGTAAATGCATAAATTCACCTTGCTTGAAAAAGT
>MU224129.1:434487-445187 GCA_018584345.1 Thuja plicata | reverse complement strand
TGCAAATCTAATCATTAGAGCACATTCTGAATTTGGTGTTTTTAAAATGAATATCTCACATTTCATTTGGTGCTTCTAAAACAAATCTTAATCAGCTTTGGATGAACAACAAATTGCATAATCATTTGGATTAATCAACACTTTACTCTTAGCATATAGCTTTTTAAATCCTTTATTTAGGTTAGTGTGTAGTCACTGAGCTTGCAATGATCTGAGAGCAAGCTCAAACTCCTGCCTTCTAGAAGGCAACAAGTCGACTCTTTCAAACATGCAGGATGAATTAATCAATGTTCATTTCTGCATGCAACTGAAGTATAATGACCATGTTGAAGTGTATGGCTAAATTAGAGGCCCACATTTAGCTATCACATATATATTTAAAGAAAAATAAAAAATACTTAAATAAATAAAATATTTCTATAATATATCTATTTATGCATTATTTATATAATATACAGATATTTAATGAGAATTTGAATTGGAAGCCATACATAAGATCAATTTTTTAAAACCAAACGAACATAAAAAAATATAAATCAACTCAATGAATTGTATTAATGCCATAAGATATAGGCATATGATTATTTGGAATTTGAAAAGGAGGTTTGATTAGATCTGTCTCATTTTGGTTAGCTTAGACTATTTTTTTGTCAAGTACATTTTTGGGAGTTCAATATGGTAGTAGACCTCCTAGAAAAAATATGGTATCAATCAGATGGAAGAGATAAATATGTCAAACCAATTCAAGGATTGAGAATATATTTTTAATATTTTAGAAGCAAAAAGGATAACTTACTTTCAACATGATCACTAGGAGGAGAATTAGAAACACCTATAACTTGAAGACGATCTCTCACAACACACCCAATATTTACGTCTCTACAATCTATGGAAAAACATTTACCTTAAAGTTTGGATATTCTTAGTCCTAGATTTTAATAAAAATAAGGGGTATAACATCAATTGAAGCATTGAAGTGTGTGAACAAGAAAATTATTTATTAGAAAATATGGTGTAGAATGAATTGACATTGAATTGGGGTTAGAAAAGGAACTCCCTAAGTATACTTATATGGTTTCTTATCCTTTTTATTGGCAATAGCATTATGCTCAGCAATAAGCTAATACAACTCTTTAATAGTTGTAAAGGACAACACCCTAACCCTATGATTATGGATTTTAAGAAGTTCCCTTATTGGGATTGATACTCTAATTTGGCTCACGACTTGTGTCATATCTACAAGGTTTAAATTAGGCAAAGATGCATCATGTGGAATAGTGATAACATCAACATTCAAAATATAAGGCATGAATAATCCACAAGGCACATAATTCTTACCTTTGGTACCTTTTTTTTAAAGTTCCATCTCTTACTTGTTAGGAATAAATTTTTTTTCTCCTCAATGACTGGATTCTATATTTTTGAAGAATCATTTAATCCTAAAGGTGTTACATCTTGGTTACCTTTTAGGACGTATTTCCTTGCAGAAAATTATTGCTATGTTAGGCCCTTATTATTCTTCACTAGATCATATTTGTAAGATTGGGGCTCTTGATTTTATATCTTTCTTTATGAGCTTGTATTATTATAAATAAATAGTTCACTCCTCTTGGTATTGTTGTTTTGGAATCAACTATTGGAGTGAACTAACTATTTCTCATTTAATGCACATCTTAAATATGCCTCCTTGCCCCTTACGAAGGATTGTTTTATCCTTATTTGATGGTTTATAATATTTATTCTTCTATGTCATGATCCCCCTTAGTTATTAAAAATCATGAACTAATAAAGAATACGATGTTGAACCAACACTATGATCATATTGAAACAAATGATTAACATCTTCTTGATAAAAAAATTATTCTTGTCTCCTACTAATTCATATAGGTATATATCCAACTAGAAGACTTCAATGTGATAATATCCAACATGCCCTTCCTCATAAGGAATATATTCTTCTTTTCCATGGTCCATGGTAACCATTCATTATTCCTTGTCAAGAAGGAGATAGTAGACATAAAATCACTTAGGTGTGTCTTGATAATTCAAATAATTCCCTTAAACAAGATCTAATTTTTATGATAATTAAAACAAAATATAAGATTTAACTATTTAAAATAAGGTCTATAACAAATCATTAACAACATACGAACATCACAACTAGTAAACCACATTAAGAGTGGGAAAACAAATCACCCACATTGTGGGGAGGAGAATGAGGGATAGCAGGGAAACTTTTCCTTCACCAATGGACAATTGTCTAAGCGATACTTTCAGTAGGGTCTCCACCACTAGGAGGAGGTGGTGGAACCCTCTTTGCAAGACAAAAAAAAAACAAGAACAAAGTGTTGGTAATGGTGTACCTCATCAGCCAAAGGCTGGAGTATATTAGGAGAAGCCATCAGAGGATGGTCCACATGACCAAAGGGGACCACACTAGCAACAAGAGGTGGAGTTGGGTCCACTGGGTTTGAGAAGGCCAAAACAATAGGAGAATCATCCTAAGGGGAGTCATTAGAAAAATGATCATCATTTTCATCCTTCTACCAAGTGGCATCACCTTTACAATGTAAAAAAGAACAATCCATAGCCAAATGACTAGTAGAGAAGCACTATCGACAACATCAAAAGGAGAGGTCCTCATAATCCACTGGTTGAGTCCAAGGCCTGCCACCAACCATAGAGACACATCCCCCAGAAGGGATGTGGAGAAGTAAATGTCAATGAGAATGTGAGTGAATGAAGAGAGGCCCATAGTTGTCGTAGTCTCATCTACCTTTAAGAAATGACTAATAGAGTTTCCAATAGCCTCAAAGAAAGAATTATCCAAAAAAATGAAGAGGAAGATTGGGAAGGTGAACCCACAATGGATGCAAACTAATCAATTTAGTAAGAGGGTCAAAGGAGGCTATCCGAGGTTTTCAAAGAGAGAGTGATTCCTCCACACCATAGTTTACTGAGCACCAAATTACATTCTTTAACAAAAGTAAAAGTAACAATAAAAATCTTGTTTGAACAAGGGAAAAGGTTAATATTACCAAAGACTATAGATCTACAATAGTTTTTCACCCAACATTGCAGATCCAAAAGAGAGGGCTATAGACAAATGAATCTATAAACTAACCCACAAAATTTGTATAAATCTACATTATCCACCACATCTGGGCCATACACCACCATAGGGGAGGTCTTGGCACAAGAAAGGGGCTAAGATTTCACCTTAGGAGGAATAGTATTAGCAAATTTGGAAGCACAAGAATAGCTCCATCCACCACCAACAAATATTGTGTGGGGGAATCCCTCCTTCATGGCATTAGCCACAAAATCAGGTCTCTAAGAACAATGCCTAGGTAGAAATTTTCTAGTAGAAACCCCTCCACCTCTAGTACTATGAACAACATAAAGAGTCCCTAAACCACTCTTATACAACACCTAGCACACCCTTAGACAAAAAATCCAACTCAAGGGTTGGGTTTGAAAAAAAATGGGAGCCAAAAAAAGCTGTATTTTTATCTAAAACAAAAAAAAACAGGAACAATAGGCTCCCAATAAGCCCCCACCAATCAATGTTGAAAGGACTTGTCATGCCAATTAGGCATCACCAAGAAAGGTAGTTGCAACAGAGGTGGGCTCAGATGTGGGTAGAGGAATTTCAAATTTTGGATAATAATATATAAACAAGATCTAATTTTACTTTACATTATTGCTTGAAATTATTTTTCCGAAGAACATCCTATATATTCTTTTGTTATATTTTAGACCAGTTGTAGTTATAGGACACATTCTAAAAGCACCAATCCTCATTAATATAAGTTGTGTTCCTCAAAGGTCACAACCCTTTCTCATTCCATACTACCTTCAATGACAAATATTTCACTACACTAGAAGTTTTTACACAATGATGAAGGACTAAAAGTAGACAAAATAACCTTTTGGTCCATTTTCATATAATACGAGCACATTTTTCTTGTTTAAAAATTAAAAAAGATAACAATTTTCACATAGAAAGAAACATGCTAGTGTTATATAGTGTAATGACATATATAATGTACTAATGTTATGACCCAAGAACATTGTAACACACTCATATTATGACTTTCTTTAGAAACTAATGACCTTTAGTTTGGATATGCCTATGGCATCCAACTCTATGGCCTCGACTTGCATGCCAATGCTCAAGGAGATGTTTTCTAAAAAATGGGAATAACTAAATATGGAGCATGCTATCCATCAAGTTTTCATATTTTTTATATTAATTTGCAAAAATTCCACTATAATGTCAAGATATTTCTTACCCTTTTAACCATGTAATGTTTTCTACATTTTGAATGCCTTAAGGTTTTGATCTTCAATTTATTTTTCTAGTGTCTTCCTTTTTGCCAAAAATCTATACCTGTATCATTATTTTACTATCATTTTTACTTCTTCACCAAAATTTGAAACAATGTACATTTTACTTTTTAGACTTTATTATACAAACATTAAGGAAATGACTTCTAATTAGTTTTCAAAAAAGGGGGCAAAAAACTTGAATTTTCATTTTACAGTAAGTGTCAACTATAAAAATTAGTATAAAATCATATATTTATTTTAAAAATAGTAGAAAATTCAGATGTAAACTAATTGATGTTAGCTAATCTTTTATTAGAGCAGAGCCCCAATTTATGTCTCAAAGTGAAGCTACAAATATCAAGTACTCCCTTATACTCTCATACAATTCAAGGATCTAACAAAGGTTCCCAAACCCACAATATCAACTAATCCTCTAATTAGTTCTAAGCACCCTCAAGGCACTATTCAACCACAACTTGAACCCAACACTTCAGGGATGGAACACACTCTATTACAATGATTTTGGAGGAAAATCAATCACCCATACACTTTTAGGACACTTCTTAGACACTTAAGCCTGCCAAGGGCTACTAGGAGGAATTAGGAACTTTTGACATAAACTTACATGAAAAATTTTCTCCTTAAGTCTCAGAAACCTTAATAGGCTCCTCTCAACCTACTCTCAATACTCTCCAAGTCAGGGTATATGGCCAATCACCCAACTCTTCAAATGCCCAAATTCACCATTAGGCCTCCATTAACAAAGAAAGTGTCCTCAAATGGATCTTATTATTTACCAAACCAATTGGAAAATATGTAGGGACCTGAAAGACTACCAAATTTGCACTCTCAAGTATCCATTCCATCCTCGGGCCAAGTTGTTCTTCTAAATGTAGAATTCAGGACAGTCACATAGAGATGCCTGTCCTGAGATGTTAAACACTTCTCCTACTGATAGAATTTTCCAACCCCAAGACCCAAAAATTATTACATTACATCCTCAGACCTTTCTTTCCACCAAGGCTCAGATTTTTCCCATTGTGGAATCTCCAGGAATGAGAGGATTTCTCTCAAAACCCTAGTTCAGGCTTGTTAATTATCTCTCAATAGCCCAAAGGCAATAAATTTCATTTCCCTTCACTTCAAGACCTTAAACCACTTGAAAATGACATAGGACTCACATATTTAATTTATGGTGTCACTCATCTTCCCATGTGAATCTGTATAGAGTTGTACTATGCAAGAAACTATGAAAGTAACATAAAATAGGGGTTATTTTATTGATTTGAGAAATGCTTACATACATTAATTTCTCTCCAACCTTGGAGTAAGGTTTTTCAACCTTTTTATAGAATTGCCAATCAGTTCCAACCAAATCAAGTGGTTGTAAATGTTGGGATTCAAATTGTAACCACTTTTCAAAAAGTTTCAACAACTTTTCAAAAGTTGCATTTTCCAAATTGACAACTTTGACAACTTGTTAAAAAAAGTTGTCAACTTTGTAAATTTTTTCCTCTAGACTCTACTAAGGACCTTATGGAAGGTATTTAAATGTTTTCAACTCCTCCCTACTTATTTTATCCTATTCTAACCCATCCTACCCTAAATTTTCCAAATTGACCAAGGTAGACCACAAGGTTTATAACTACACCTTGTGTCTCCTAGTCTCACAAATATGACTTCTTATTACATGTAGGACTCTTATTACATTTATGGATCCTTGATCCACTAAAATATCTAACCCCTTCCTTCATCTACTACTCTGAATATGCCCTGAATTGGCTCATTTGGAGGTGCTCCTGCACCATACTCCCGAGGTGCACTGATCTCAAGTCCTCTTGAGATAAGTTCCGAAAAACTTGTGCCTTGTTTTTCATGTCCTTTTCATCCATCCAAATAGCTTCCTCTTTAGGAATTCCTTCCCATTTAACTAGGTACTTCTTATAGACATTCTTCCTTTTTTGTTTAATAATCTTTGTGTCCAAGATCTTTTCAAGCCTTTTAGGTTCATGATGGGGTATTCCTGTAACATATTCATGCATTTCTTCAAACTGTACTTCTGTACCTACATTCATATCACCTTTGTATGGGGTTAGATCAAAAATGTTAAATATAGGGGATATACCAAGGTGTGGGGACAAGTCAATCTATTAGGCATTCAACATATGTTTCTTCAACACCCTACAAGGCCCTACTTTCTTCATCAGTAGTTTGGTATGCTTTCCTTTTTGAAACCTCTCCTTCCTCAAGTACACCCACACAAAGTCTCCAACTTGTAATTGTACATCCCTTCTATGTTTATCGTTTGCCTGCTTGTACTTTTATGCACTCTTCTCCAATGCCAACTTAAATGAATCATGGATCTCCTTCATACTCTCTACAAAGTGTTCACCATGCAAACTGATGGGTGTGTCTTGATGGAGATCTCTAAGTTCCAAGATACCTCTTGGACTTTGACCATATACAATCTGAAAAGGGCTCTTTTGAGTGCTCCTATTAATTGAATCATTGAAGACAAACTGTGCTTGGGGTAGGACTAAGTCCCACTTTTCACCATACTATTTTGTGAGACACCTAAGTAGGTTCCCAAGGGACTTATTCACCACCTCTATTTTCCAATCAGTCTATGGGTGGTAGGAAGAACTAAAACTCAAATTTTTTCCCATTCTTTTCCACAAGGTTCTTCAAAAATGACTAATAAACTTTGCATCCCTGTCAGAGATTATTGTTTGAGGCAAGCCATGAATTCTGAAAATTTCCTTAAAAAACAAGTTATCAATGGATGTTGCATGATTTGTAATTTTTTATGGAATGAAGTGTGTCATCTTGCTAAACCTATCCAGTACTACATAGATGTTTTCATATCCTTTTTGTGTCCTAGGCAAACCGGCCATGACAAAGTCTAAACTAAAACTCTCCCAAGGTCTTTTAGGGATTGGCAAAGATTGATACAAACATGAATTGGTTGATGTACCCTTGGCCCTCTGACAAATAGTACATGCTTCTACAATATTCCTTGCATCAGTTTGAAGCTTGGGTGAATGATAAAACCTTCTTACCTATTCCAAGGTTTTGTCCAAACCAAAATGTCCTCCCATGCTACCTGCATGCTTCTCCCTTATGATACTTTCTCTCATTGACCAGTTGGGGATATACAGTTGGTTTCCTTTAAACAAAATACCATCTTGTATCAATAAATATGCATATTCATTATGGTAAGTCTAAAAAAAATTAGAACAAATTTCATAAATAGTAATGAAATCTTCATCATCTTTATACATGCCCTTCAAAGAATCAATTCCTACACTTTGGAGTCTAACTTCTTGCACTTATAGGGTTCTCCTACTTAATGCATCTACCACCTTATTGACAACTCCCTTTTTATGTTTTATATAAAATGTGTAGGCTTGGATTAATTCAACCCACTTCATATGTTTGTGGCTCAAATTTTCTTGACTGTTCAAAAAACTAAGGGCTTGATTGTCTATAAAGACCACAAATTATTCTGGTAGGAGGTAATGCCTCCACTTTTTCAATGCTTGGAATAAAGAATACAATTCCAAGTCATAAGAGGAGTACTTCCTCTTTTCATCATTCAGTTTTTCACTAAAAAGGCTATAGGCCTTCCTTCTTGGCTCAAAACAGCCCCTATAGCAATATTAAAAGCATCACACTCAATAGTGAAAATCTTTTGAAAATCATAGGTAGCTGAAGAATTTAGTATATATAATAGCTTCAACGACCATATATGGTTAATGTAATTTTGAATATAATCATACCTTCAACTGAATATAAGGTCTTTTGTGATTGATATGCATACATGCATATACAAAGCTCTGATTTAGTACTTCTCTTTTGTTGAGTTTAATTTCATTCTTTCTTAGGGGGTCCACTTGAGGTAGATATCCTTAGTCTTTCTTTCATGTTGCTAAATAGATAATTAAGTTTTATAGTTAATGACTTAGTCTCTATTGAACATTATTGTTATATTGTGTGATTTTCCTACAATGGAGATAGTTCTTAAATAATTTAGTATTGATATGTTTATAGTTTAGTTTAGGTACAAATAGCTTTGTATTTTCCATTTATTATTATTTTTTTATCCTTATTTAGAAATTATTTGATTCATTTCTTAGACTTAGCCATTTTCGTTCATAAATGTTGTTTCATTAAGTACATGATTTTCATTGGAATTTACTTTTTAGTAGAATAGATGACGACCTGAGTAAGAGCATGATGCAAATATAGTGCTGACCGATTTCAAGCCTATGTCCCTGGGTTGATTATTAAATGTATCATACTATCCATAAGAGGTTTCTTGGTTAGATGACCTATCTTTGAGTTTAGGAGCTTTACAACTAGGATCAAAAAAGAAAAAAGAAACTCTACATTTTTTGGTCTTGTTGCCGAAGATGGTGTCAAATAATGAGATTAGTTGGGTTGTTTCATAATTTTCCATGTTTTCCTAGGAGTTTAGTTTGTTGTTTTCAAAATTTAGGAAATTTTGAGATGATATATAAATACAAATATTTTACTAACAAATTGTAGGTTATTTGGAGTGAGGATTATCTCTTTTGTATGTAGAGAAGGGACCCTCTTTAAAGGTTCCTTCCTTCACTTAGCACAACAACCCTGATATAAATACATCAACCTCACTTTTTGCCTTTCGATTCTCCACCCTTATCATGCAACTCTCAATCATCTCACCAATATTCAAGACCAAGCATGGGAATAAAATAATGATCTCATGGAGGATTCCACACCTACCTTCTACTTCCCTATAGTCCATAAAGAAAATAATTTTCATGGGTTAGTTACCAAGGACCCTGAAACCTTCCTCTTTGAGTTTGATGTTCTGTGCCAAAGTTACAACTACACTACAAAATCCTATAGAATAAAGTTCATTCCCTACCACTCTTAAGGATTTAGCCTTAAGATGGCTCATTGGATTAGGAAGAGATGCAATGGTGGATTAGACTAGTATGAAAGATAAAATAATTAAGAAGTATAAGGATTACTAAAAAGAAGAATATTTATATGGGGGCAATATCTTCTACATGACTCAGAAGGAGGATGAGCCATTGGAGGATTACTTGGAGCAGTTCTTGTTCAATCTTAAAAAGTCTAGACATAAAAATTTTAGGGGACGAGTCTATCAAAATCATCTTCCTCTGAGGAATCCATGAAGAATACCCATATGCATAGGACTTGATGGGAGGATGAGATATTTCTAAAGCCCCTTGAGAACACCTTTGCACATTTGTCAATAATTATTCAAGGGAAACCATGAAAAAGGCTTCAAGCATAAGGTAAATCATTATAAATGTAGCTGCAAGAGTCTTCAAAATGTAAATAAGTGAATTGTTTATTGATTTGAAGCAAGATATTATAAGTGACACTCAAGTAGGAATGCTTCATTCTTGGAAGAAAGAAGAAGAAGAAGAAGAAGAAAAACTAGCTTTAATTGAAGACTGCCTAATTATTTATATAAACAAAAATACTACAAGTGAAAGATAATTATTGACCTAAAAGAGTAGCTTGATTTAAAGGTTTTGGAGGATGAAAAAGGGAAGATGTTCTACCTAGCTCAAAGGAAACCATGGAACCAATGACAAGGTATCACTCAAGACCCATTGTCTTTTAACATGTCCTATTCAAATTACACCCCATGAAAAAATAAACTTCCTTAATGATGGATAAACTATGGTTCTTCATCATGCAAGACTTTGTAACCACCTAAATTTGGTCTGTTCTGACTATAGACCCTATTTTCCCTAAGTGTGATCATACCCCCAATTATGTTATGACAATGTTACTTTCGCATAATTCATTTTTAAATCAAATTTAATGTCCTAGGTGATTTTTATCACTAAATTATATTAACTATTATAGCCATGCAATTCAAATAAATTCAAACCATTTAAAATAAATCTAAATCAAATATGGCTATAGTATTTAATTATAAAGGAATTAGATAAACCCCTTAATCAATTATCCACTTGCAATTAACCCATTCCCCTAGCCTATTTAATTTAATTAAAATGGCTATAGTCCCCTTAATTATTAAAAAGCAATATAATGCTTACATAATTAATTCCTATATTTTAAATGAATTAAATAAGTTTAATTCATTTCATTTATATTCCCTTAAACCCCAACCTAACCAATCTCAACCACTTCTACCTTGGGTTCTAACCCATCTCAACCTATTCCACCCTTGCTAATCTAATCCTAATTCTAGTTCTACTCTAACCCACCTCCTAATGTAGTCACATTCCATTAAGGAATGATTAACAACTCAACCCACTTGAGAAAGTCAACTTTCTCAAGCATGACTTTCCTAAGGGACCAACTTGCCAAGTTGAGTC
>MU224129.1:419752-432702 GCA_018584345.1 Thuja plicata | reverse complement strand
CCCATTTTAGAGTAATATGCATGTTTAAATAGTTAAATAGTTGTTTTTAAACTAAATCTTTCATGCTAGGTTGTTTATGTCACTGGTATTTAGCATAATCTGAGGGATTTTATGTTATTTTCTACACTCATCCTAGTTAGAAAGAAATAATTCGATGTTAGGGTTTTATATGCTCATTAACCCTTGTTTCTCACTAACAAAATGACTTATTGAAGTATTGTGTCACAGGAAACAGGTGCACAAATATACACACACGTTAATGGAGCCCACCGTGGGGCTCGATTTCCAACTTGGCCTCATTTTCTATCACTTTTTCACTAATTTGCATGCCTAGATTTTTGTTACAGGGTCATTTTTGGTTGTTCAGGATCGCATCCAGAATATGCCTTCACACCGCAGAAAATGAGGCTCACATCTAGGATTGCCTGGATTATTTTTGGTTTAGGATCGCATCTGGGGAGCATGTAATCGCATCTGGTAAAGAATATCACATATGGTTTTATCTCATTTTCTATCTTTTTGGATTGCATCTGGTGAAAATTTTAGTAAACTACATTGCTTAACCACTAATGTTTGTTTGTCTGATTTCCTTGGTCTTTTGGATAGCTTAACGATTATTTGCAGGTTGACATTGATAGATTTTCATGGGAGTTACTACATAACAAACTAACTCAATTTTTCAGGTTGTCCAACCCCCATCTTGACCTCTATTTAGTTGCTTTAAAAACCAAAATACATTTTCCAATCTAGCACTAAACTGATTAGAGGACTATGCTCTTTTCCTTTTAAGGAAAATCAGAAAATCACACATCAGTTTATGGGTTGAACAGAATTTGGATTTAATTGAAAAAGAAATCAAATCATATAATTATTTTGGGATCAGTAAATGAACAACACAAATCACTAAATCTCATGGATCAAAGAACAAGTTCAACTCTATAATTCATTTTTGGGACATAGAAATTGAATAAGCAAACTCACTAAATATTGTGGCTAACTGAACAAGGAAAATATATTTTTCAAATCAATCTTGTTTTCATTAAAATAGGAACATCTAAATCAGGCACAACATTGCTTGAGGGAAAGAACCATTTTGCTTGATTATGTTTTGGGAGAAAACAACTTAGATTTGGAGAGTATGCTCTTCTTCTTCGGAAGAATCAGAAATCCAGACATCCAAAGCTTGCCAATCCTTTTTATGTTTATTCAATAGTAGAGGGCCTACTAGTTGAGGAAAAAATCTCCCAGGAATGACCCAAGTGAGGACAAGTTTTACGCCAACCCTTCCAACTCACTATAAATAATTGCTTCCTCATAGGCTAAAGCCTCGGAAGATGGAACCGATTTTGTTCATGGAATTTTGACATCATTCCTTGAACATGCTTGGGTATATGTAGAGTGGAGCCACTTGAATCTTTCTTGTGAGACTACATATATCAGGTACTCATAGGGATATACACTTGAATTTTTCCTTGTGCAATTCTATGGGGGACGGTTTTGAGCAGATTGCCCAATAATCTACAACAACTTCAACTAAAAGAATTCCCGATTCACCCCCAAAAGGGTGATAATCTTTGTGCAAGGAAAAAAGTAATTTCCCCAAGACACTCATCATATTGTGCCCTCACTTGCATTTGGAGTCGGCTAATACAACATCATGACTGGAGCCATTGCATGCTTGGTGATGTCTGTATTGATTAGCATTTGAGTGTGTACCTGAGTCAATGAGCAAAGATTTTCATCCTCCACCTAGAGAATAGGAAAAGATGAGTGTCTGTTTCACCCTCTGAACAATACAAATCTGTTTGACGTGTCTAAAAAACCACTAAAAAATATAAACTCCTTCAAACAAGCAACAATATTCAAACCTTCAGATACATGTTTTTTTTTACTCATTGGAAAATCTCCAAACACGATCACAGATTAGACACAATTACATGAACTCCCAAAATGCAAATTTTAAAACTAGCAAAAAACTGACAAAGTCATCATAAGATTGCATCTTAGATTTCCAAATCATATCTAGTATTTGGGATCGCATCCTGTATGCTAGCTTGCCTTTGGTCAGCACACAATCACATCTAGGATTTAGGCTCGCATCTGGTGTCATCAGTGGCTCGCAATCTGGGAGCTTGCATCCAGGATAGAGGGTACTTATAGAAGTCTTTCCTAGAAAGTCTCAGTTGATTAGGATACCCTTTTGGCTCTTTAGCTGGTTCTTGTTGTCTTTTCTGGTCTCCCTATTGAAATTTCAAAACTCTTTCAAGAAGTCTACCTTGCATGCTTAGTCAGTCTTTTACGATCAGTTCAATACATGTGGTCTACCAACTTTTTACCAACAACTTGGTTCCCAGCTCACTATCAGAGCATTCTAACCCTTTGACGCTGCAATCATTTATGTCCACCAACAAAAAATAGTTACTTTTACCTAGACACGCCCACTTGAACAATCTGAAACTCTCACTTGCACTATTGGGAAACATCGACAAAAGTTGAGAAACAACTTCATGGTTAACACAAGATGCAACAAGTACATGTCTAAAGGATCAAAAGTGCCTCCTAAAATACCACACCTTCAAGGAGAAACTTCTCGTAGTTACCTACTCGATCTAGATTCCCCTCAAATGGATAGTGACACTCACAGATGGAGTGAGGATTTTGATGAGTATAATGATGGAAAACATCAAAATCCCGAAGATACGAATGAGGAGGAAGGACCCAAATTTGAGCATGGACCGTTTGGATCAGACAATGAAGGGGAGATCCCTAAAGATGAGTTTGAAAAACTCAAATAGAGTAAATGATTCCACAAGATATTGGAATGGATAATTGATGACAATAAAGAAAAGTACTTCCTCCATCTAGCATCCACAGGTGTCAAATTACCTAAGGATTATGATGTGGAAAAACTCAAAGAAAAGGAGGTACCAAATCCTATATCTATTCTCACCAAACAACTCAATTTTATGCAAATAGAGCTCACAAACCTCAAACAAGAGAAAGAGAAACCCAAGACAAAATACTCTTTGGATGCCATTTTTCCATTTCCTTTTGACAAGAGAACACTATGGTCCCATTTCCTCCCAACGTGGAATGACCAAAGTATGACAAGTACACGGGAGAAACTAAACCACATGACCATGTGAGGGAATTCTGTGCTCTAAGCATAGAATATATGCATGAACATATCTCATGCGACTATTTCTAGGAATCCTAGGGGGGAATGCCATGGAATGGTTCTCAAAACTGAACCCTAAGGTCAAGACATTCAAGGAGTTGATCCAACGGTTCATCCAACATTACTCCTACAACATCCAACAGGACGTAACTATGATGGATCTATGTAATACCAAACAAAGAACTGGTGAATCATTTACACACTTCCTACAAAGGTGGAGAAAGATTTTTGCACAATATTCAAGGGCCATTCCCGAAATAGAGAAGATGGAGATCTTCGTTAATAATCTAGTGCCTAAATTGATCTACGCATTGCAAATGCAAGAATCTCCAAGATTTGATAAATGATTAAGAATGCCCTCCGTATCGAGGAAGTCATGGTCAAAAGGGGAGAGATCACCCTTCAAAATGAAAAAAAAACTAACAACTCCAACTCCAAGCCTAAATGGTGGAAGAAAAACAAGAATGTTGTTAATGACAGAGTAGTTGACACCTCTAACATTAATTATAAACTTGAGGTGTTCAATATAACCAATAGCATGCAAGCAAGAAAGGATGCTAAGGTAACAACTCCTGTACCCAAGGAAAACAATGATAATAACAAAGGTTAGACATGGACTTCAAAACCTCAAAAAACATTCACTCCTTTGGGAGAACCTCTTGAGACTGTTCTAAAAATACTATTGGATAACAAAGTACTAACTATCCCAGATTCCAAACTGTGGGAACCAATGGTCAAACCCAGGTGGTGGGATGATAATTCCTATTGTGTCTTCCACAAAAACAAGGGACACAAGACTAATAACTGCCTCAAGCTTAAACATGTCATCCAAGACCTCATTGAAGGAGGTAAGATCAAAGTAGACAGACACACTACCAATGAGGATCATACAACATTCAACAAACCCTTTCCTAATTACAATCAAGGAGAAACATCTAAAGGGAAGAGTAGTGAGGTAAACTACACCTATTCCAAGAATGACAATGTGATCAATATGCTAGATGTTAAAACTGAATCCATCAATGTGGTCAAAATCAAAGGTGTCTCATTTCACTCAAATGTCGTAACACGGAGCCAAGCACAGGTCACAATCAAAGGACCTCCAAAACTGACACCGACATCCAAGGTTCCTATCCTAACTATTCCTAAACCAACAACAAAACACGTGGTTACTATTTCTGGAGTAAAATATGACTTTGTAGACCAATTGCAATGAACCTCTACCAAAATTTCCATTTTTGAGTTGCTCAAAATATCCACAGTACATAGGGAAATCCTAGAACAAGCTCTAAACGCTGCTAATGTTCCAAAAGATATTGATATAGACAAATTCCAAGCGATGGTCAATCACATCTCAATGCCACATTACCTTTCCTTTTCTGAAGAGGATGATAAATCATTGACCCATCCACATAATCAACCCCTCCATATCAAAGTCATAATCCATAAATCCCATGTTAGACACGTGTTGATAGATGGAGGCGCAAGATTGAATATCTATACACTGGATCTAATCAAGCGACTGGGTCTCTCAGAATAAACAATTGACTCTAGAAGCAAGATAACCATCAAAGCTTATGACAAGGAAGAAAGATCTTCTTGAGGTCTTATTGTTCTACCCATTAGAGTTGATTTGATTAAGAGGAACGTCATATGTGAAGTTCTAGATCTACCATTGGCCTATAATATCCTACTAGGGAGACCATGGATTCACGAAATGCAAGTTGTACCATCCACTTACCACCAATGCATAAAATTCCCACATAATGGGGTGGAAGTGACAATTCCTGCAGATGCTAACTACACTTATAATAATATCAAAGCATGTAGCATGATACTACACAAAAAAGAGGCTATGGATGTAGTGGCTCCTGAAACCACTAAAGACATGGTTATGAAGAGTTTTAGCAAAACCTTAAAACTTGAAGAAACAAGTATGGGAGAGTACAAGATGGAACTGACTCCCTCACTGACAGAACTTCCAGTGTCACCAAGATCCTATGGAAAATCTTCATCAACATTCACACCTACAACATCCAAAGAGCTAGAAGTACACAAATAAACTGGCATGGTAAAGGCATCCACATCTTCTTCATATAACACAAAAGAATAGGCAGTCTTAGAATGGATTTACAAAGGAGAACCAGTGGAATGTAAGGTCAAACATGTGAAGATATCCGTAGAATAGTATGGCAAGGGATATGATTTCCTCAAATAGATGGGATACAAAGGAAAAGGACCTCTAAACGAAATAGGATGAGGGCTTATTGAACCTATACCTATGGAGTTCTGGAATACCAGAGATAAAATAGGACTGGGTTTTAATACTAAAACTAATAAACCCTCTTCAAAGGAGGGTCCACACTTAGATAAAGGGAGTGATGAAACAAACAAACTAGAATAGTGGTCCTATGAGAGATTGTTACATGTTGGCACACAGGACCCCAACTACCAAGGAGAACGCTATATACCCAGCTTTGAGGTACCACAAGATCTTCACACCCCTTTGCTAGCACAACCTTCCATTCAAGAGGTAGGAGACACCATAGCAACAATTACTCAAGAGACACCCTGACAACAGGATTTACATCCTAACTAGGGGAAATTGGTCACAATTTCACATATCCTTGATCTACCCCACTTTGATCCATAGGTAGCTAACTAGGTGCATCAAATAACCATTGCTGAATACTTAAACAGATCTGATGATGAGGTCACATACTCTCATGACTATGAATGGGAAGAGCTATATGTTGCTACTAAAGATATTGGAATAGATACAATTCACATGTTTGAAGCACCCTCAACTCCTTGTAAACAATCTGGCACTCCTCCCAATGAAACTGATAATCCTGAAGCGGAAGAAGAGTTCCTTCCCCCGATCATTGATGAGGAAACTGGTGAATACATAAGTCTAGAAAAATTTCATAGGCTACAAGCAAGAAGCCTCCTTTTATAGAGAGATGATGATGAGATCTCTACTGACGAATCGCTAGAGTTTGGTCTGCATATAACTAACAATGAACCTTTTAATGATGATATCACCCTTATTTATCTAAATATTGAAGAAATTGACTTAACAGACTGTGTCATGCCGGTTAATGGTCTTGATGCTAGCATGATGTTGTCCTTCCCAGAATCTGACTCCCTAACATTGGTACTTCCAGACCTAATTAATTGGACTGAAATAGATCCTACTCCTATCCTAAACTTTCCCAATGACCACACTCTAGCTTTTTATCTAAATGCTTGTGAACCATACCCTTCTTCCACCAATGCAAGGAGCGAGAGCATGTCATAGGAGGATATCAAGTTTCTCAATCAAAAACTAAAAAATAAAAAGAAAACACACACTGATGGTGAAAACCACTCTGTGGCAGTATCAGATCCCAAAATAGTAAAGAAAAAATATGTATCCAATGGTGAAAACCTCTCAGAGGTGCCAAAGGATGAGACTCTTGATATCTTCCCTGAACACTTTCAAGAAAGGTCATCAGTACTGATTGAACCAACACAGCCAGTAAATTTGGGCACTGTTGAAAATCCTCAAATAATTCACCTTGCACAATCTTTATCAAACAAGGAGAAGACATAGTTCACAGAGTTCCTGAAGGAAAATAAGATCAACTTTGCATGGTCTTATACTGATATGCTAGGGGTAGATCCTAATCTAATCATGCACCACTTGTCTATAGCTCTCGGGATCAAGCCCATGAAACAAAAACTTAGAAAGATGCATCCTCATGTTGCATTATTAGTAAAAGCAGAGCTAGAGAAATTACTAAAGGATGGATTTATCAGGGTTATTGCCTATGTAGGGTGGATCTCTAATGTGGTCCCTGTGTCTAAATTTGATAAATATATCAAGATCTGTACTGACTTCAGGGACTTGAACAAAGCATGTCTGAAAGATGAATTCCCTCTACCTAACATTGACATGATCATAGACCTCATAGTAGGCTACCAAATGTATTCTTTAATGGATGGATTCTTGAGCTATAATCAAATCAAAATTTCCCCTGAGGATCAAGAGAAAACTGCATTTACATGCGCATGGGGCACATTTTGCTGGAACATCATGCCATTTGGGCTAAAGAATGCATGTGCAACATATCAAAGAGCCATGAAAACTATTTTCCATGACATGATGCACAAGAATATGGAGGACTACGTGGATGACACATTGGCTAAATCCAAAGAAAGAGGTACTCGCATTGCTGACCTAAGAAAGATATTGGATTGGATGGAACAATTTCAACTCAGGCTCAACCCAAAGAAATGTGCCTTTGGGGTCCAATCAGGGAAGCTCCTAGGATTCATTGTTTCAGTGAAAGGAATTGAGGTAGACCCCGCTAAAGTTAAGGATATACTAGAGATGGCTCCTACATGCAACATCAGTCAAATGAGGACACTACAAGGAAGACTCCAGTCCATCAGGAGATTCATGTCCCAACTTGCAGATAGGGCATAACCCTTTACTAAATTACTACATAAAGGGGTTACCTTCAAATGGGATGAACACTGTGAAGCAAACTCTAAAGAATTGAAAGGATACCTAGCTACTCCTCCTATTCTTATGGTGCCTATTCATGGAAATCCCTTACTCCTACACATTTCAGCTACAACTACATCCTTGGGAGTATTGCTAGCACAAGAGGATAAAATAAAGAAAGAAAGAGCTATCTACTACATTAGTAGAACATTGGCCGCCCATGAGCTCAATTATAGCATTATTGAAAAAGCATGCTTACCAGTCATCTTCACATCACAAAAATTGAGGCACTACATGCTCTCTCATACAGTAAAGCTCATTGCTAAGATTGATCCTCTAAAGTATCTTTTGAACAAAACAACATTAACAGGACATTTGGCAAAATGGGTCCTGATTCTAAGTGAGTTTGACATTGAATATGTAGAACGATGAGCTATCAAAGGACATGTCCTTGTAGATCAGTTGGCTGATTCACCACTTTAGGATGATGAACCTTTGCTAATTGAATTCCCTGATGAGACAATCATGCATCTAACTGAATATCCATGGAAGATGTACTTTGATGGTTCATTCACTCAACAAGGCTCTGGAGTAGGGGTCCTATTCCTAACTCCTCAAGGTTACAAGATTCACAAATCTTACAAATTAATGTTTCCATGCACCAACAATATTTTAGAATATGAAGCATTGGTAAACAGTCTTAAGCTAGCTATGGAATGGAAGATTGTAGAGTTACACGTATATGGTGACTCCCAACTAATTATCAATCAGGTCAATGGGGAGTATCAAATGAAAGATGAGAAGTTGATGCCCTACAAGAAACTATTTGATGACTTAAAGAAGTACTTTGTCTTCATCACCTTCTAGCAGATACCAAGATCAGAGAACAAAGCTGCAGATGCTATGGCCACCTTGGCATCCATGTTACAACTGGAAGAACACCAGTTCTGCTATGACTTCTTGGTGGAAGAACTATCCTATCCTGCCTTTGATACCCCTGAATACCAGGTAATATGTGCTTTGAACACCCCAGACCAATCTCGGTATGCCAATATCATTGCTTACCTTTCTGAACAAACCATCCTTGACAATCTATCCAGAAATGAGAAAAGATCCCTAATTAGGAAAGCATCATGTTACATCCTCATAACTAACAACCTATATCAATGAGGTCTCGATGGTACACTTCTTAGGTGTTTAGAACTCAAAGAGTCTGATCTAGCATTAAAAGAAGTCCACGAAGGTGTATGTGGATCACAGTCAAACAGATTTTCATTAGCAAAGAAACTGCTCAGAGTAGGCTATTACTGGCCTACCATGGAGAAAGATTCTATTTAGTTTTCCAAATCATTTCTTAAATGCCAGAAACATGGAAATCTTATTCATGCTCCTGCGAGAGAACTTTTACCTTTGATAAGACATTGGCCATTTCAGCAATGAGCCTTTGACTTGGTTGGACAAATATATCCCAACTCTTCAAATGGACACAAATTCATCATTATGGCCACTAAGTATTTCATGAAGTGGGTTGAAGCCATGCCGCTAATCAAAGCCATGGGCAAATAGGTGGCTATGTTCATTCTGAACTACATTATTTATAGATATGGGATACCCTCTTCAATTGTAACTGACAATGGAGGCCAATTTAAAAATCAAGACATTGATGACCTTTGTGAACAGTTCCATATTGCTCAACATTGCTCCTCAATCTATTATCCTCAAGGTAATGGACAGGTTGAGGCATCAAACAAAAATATTCTCAAGATCTTACACCAAACTGTAAGCAAGTCTGGCAAAGACTGGCATCTACAATTAAATCTGACACTATGGGCCTATAGAAGAAGCATCCAAACGCCAACTGGAGCCATGCAATTTTCTCTAGTCTATGGCACTGGAGTAGTAGTACCTATTGAGGTTGAGATCCCATATTTGCAGATATCTTTACAAGGTCTGGTTACTGATGAGCAATACCGCATTGATCGGGTAAATTCTCTAGACCTACTAGATGAGCGCAGAAAATAGGCATTCAATTACCTGAAGGTGTACCAAGCATGTATGTCCAAAGGCTACAAAAAGAAGGTCAAACCACACAAATTTGAAGTGGTAGATCTCGTATTAAAAGAGAATCCTAAGAACTAGCCTAACAGAGAGCAGAAATGAAAGTTTGAACCTAACTGGCTGGGACCTTATGTTATCACTACCACTTTTGGGACTGGATCTTATCAACTGGCTACACCTGAAGGAGATGTTCTTCCAGATCCTATAAACACTCTACATTTGAAGTGGTTCTATGCTTGATGTTTGGCTAGCAGAGCCTGTACAGTGAAATAGTTCTCAAAAATACCAAAAATATTCAGAAAATTGATCCTGAAGAAATCAAAAAATAGTGGAAAAAGACCTGCAGAAAGGGTATCCTTGGTGAAAATTTGGTAAACAGGTGCCTTGATATTAAAAAAACATTCAAAAAAGAAAAAATTGAAAAAGTGAAAAGTGCCTTGATGAGCAGCTGGTAAAATAGGCATCTTGGTAGCAAAAAGGAAGAAAAGAATCTTGCTAAGTGGTGAAAACCTGGCAATCAAGCATCAATTGTGTTCTACGCTCCATCTAACAATGCGCTACTGATACTAGGCCTTCATAATTTTACATTTTCTCAAACGCTGACTTCATTTCCTAAATGGCTATCTTATCCTTGCTTGGGATTTGTCTGCATTTATGTCTTAGGAATAAGTCATTCTACACTGGGGGCATCTTTGCTAGCATGGTAAGTTGTGGTTGCTAGGTTGCTCTAGGATGGTTTACCTGATGAACACAATGTTTCTTGGTACATGAAAAATGGTGTCACTTTCCAAAAAAAGGGTGTCTTTTAAAATGTCACATATCCAGACATGACATTGACATTGACAAAGTTCCTACAAGGTTATATTGGATCGCAAACATGAACAGATTATGCTATCAATGCACAGACATGGAACACCATATTGCTTGTATTCCAATTTTCTAATTGATGAATCTCTACTGTGTTTGACATATGAATGAACAAAGTACTACTTAAACACACAATTTGCTATTGGTTTGATTATGATTCTTTTATGTCCTGATGATGTTTTCAACTAGGGGCATCTAAGTAATTATAAATTTTATTTGATTGATTCACAATTGATGATTTATTATGGCTTCTTAGTTACTCAATGACGTCTGCACAAAGACAAAGGGTCACTAGGATAGGGGGCATAATGTTTTCTTGTTTTTCTGCGTATGGTGATTGTTCCAAATGATCCTATAAATTTCACCTAACTTGGATGTTTATGGTAAGAGCTGCCATTATGGGTGTCTAGCTGCATATATCTTGATCTTTGTTATGTGTAAACTACGGTGAGGTTGAAACATTTTCCTTATGTTTTTTCTGGTCCAGATGCTTACTAAGGTATACGAATCATAATGTACCCAAGGATATGAATTTTCAAGGTCATTGCGTGTCCAATATCTTGCCTTATTCAGAATCTGGTATATTAAAAGGAAGGTGACTATTTTGTTATCCTGGCTTCTATGCCTTGATGCCTAAGTCTATTTCTGACATTTCAATAAAACATAGCATTCATATTATCATAATATCAGTGGGTATTAGTGATGGTTGTACTATTAGGTGGTATCCATTCTAAGAGTGCCCAATGATGATAAAAAGCTATACATTTGCATACCAGTGACAAAGTCCTAAGAGTCTGCATATCATTACATTTTTTTTACAAATTGCATGGGATATAAACAAGAAAGGAGAAACATTAAAGGTATTATGAACTCTAAATTAATTCAATTTTCTTCTTCTCATTCAAGTTAATTACAACATCCATATTACTAATATATTTATCATTTCACATCCATAGCATACATTTCGCATTCATAAAAAGAAGCAACAGAAAAACACCAAAAGAAAGTATCCATGTATTGCATTTTTAATTTTACATCCTAAAGTGCATCCATACATCTATTTTGCATAAGGGAAAATCAAAAGAAACATACATTTACATCTTCACATAAATATCATTTAAAACATATTTATATCAGTAATCAAAACAAAAATGATGTCATCATCTAAATCTAACTCATCAAGAGACCAAAATATCATCACATGTACATCTACCACATCTATCAAAGCAAAGAGAACTCATGAAACATATTAGAATCAGGAAGTTGCATCAGATATATATATATATATATATATATATATATATATATATATATATATATATATATATGGTACAGATCAAAATGCGGAACAAAATGCATAAAGAGTATCAGTGAGGCCGAATGAATCAGATATACATGTATGCATGTCATATACAAAAATGGATCTTAGAAGGATCTAGATATACAATGTGAACTTAGATATACATAAAATGACAAAATAATCAGCTCTGGCTTCCCCCCTCTCCCTGATCTGGTGGAGGAGGAGGAGGAGGTACAAATGGAGGAGGAGGAGGCATCGCCCTCTCAGACTGCTGGGCTAACTATGAAAAAGATACTTCCCTCTCCCCCTCTGGCACTGCTTTATGGTAAATAGCATAGTAGTAAGTAGTCCTCTATCCCTAATGAGTAGCTGTGCAGGCCTGCACATCTCACTCTATACAGAGTCTCTCAATCTGTCTATCCCCGTCTAGCAGTAAAGCATCTGGTATGGCCAATCTAGACTCTGCTACTGTCACCTTGGCCTCTGTTGTTGTTTCTCTGGCCTCTACTGCTATAATCTAAGCCATCAGCTGCTCTCTCTCCTGCTCGCATATAGAAAGAGGATCTCCATCTCTACCTGTGTCCTGATCCTGAGCCCTGTCCTGTGATCTCTCCTATGACCTCTGTTGCCTCTGTCTCTGCTGATCCCTAGTAAGGAGCGGACCAGGATCTCTCTATGGGGCTACAAATCTAAAATGGGTGCGCTGACCCTCCCCACTCCCGCTAGCAACATCCACATGGCCACCTACTGCGCCACCTGTAACACCCCAAAATTGGCACCTAATAATCAATCAATTTTGGTGCATTTTCTTACCTTCGAATTCCTATTGTATTAGGCAAATTCTTCTCCTAATTGACTTTAATTGACTGAGTTTCAAATGCAGAAAACCCAAATTTGCATAAATCTGACATTACACTTAATTCTTAAATTCTCAAATGATTATTAGCTAAAATCCCTATGATTAATTGATTTAATCCTAAAGTCCTAAGTGCTTTTAATTAAATCAATTCCACCCCCTTTGGCTAATATACATAAAAGGAATTGAAAGATTATTT
>MU224129.1:391441-402958 GCA_018584345.1 Thuja plicata | reverse complement strand
TTCTTGCACTCTTAAATCCTCCATGTTAGCAATGGTCAGGTTGTTGGCTCTAGTTCTGAGGGTAAACTTCAACATCCACATCTAATTAGGAGGCAACAGGTCGCTTCAATCGCATTTGCAGAGCAAATAATTCATGTTTGTCTTTGTAAATTAAGCGATTGTGTAAGGACTATGTTGTGTTTGTGTTGAATTAAGAGGTCCACATTCAGCATACAACACCACCAACCCTATCATCTCCACCATCATCGCCCTCATCAGGAGGAGGATGCCTACCATCTCTGCCATCTCTACCACCATCCCTACCTCCATGTCTACCCGGGACCCTGTCTCTCTATGCTCCTCCCCTCCCTCTGGCAAGACGATCCTCAAGATCATAATCCAAAGGCTCCTTTATGCGAGGAATGATCTCCTCTAGTACTGTAAAATGAGGAAATGGGTACTAAAGCATCTCCACCGCATATCCATCTAAGACACCTACATCAGCAACATCAAGGCAGAGATCCTAGTCTACTCTGACCATATCCCAAATCTCCTGGTGAGCCATCTCATACTACAACTAAGCACCCCACAATGGTGCCTCATCTCAGACCCATGCATACACAATGATATCTTGTATCCTTCCCTACCAACGGCCATACTGTCTCAGCACTCAGGTGTGAATAAAATACTCTATAATATATCTAGTCCTCCCTATGAGGTATCTGCTCTGAAACAAAAATGGTACCTTTAATGCATCTGAGGTCCACTCCTCACAATCTAAATATGGTCACCAAATGACCTTAGTCATGTCATCAAAGAGATGGCACTAGTACTCAACCTTTCCCAGATGGGGTTGCTAAATAAGGCCGGCATACATGTATACATAAGGCTGCTTTGGTACCCTTTACTTATCTACGATCGTCCATGTAACAGGGATGTGCTCCCAGGCCCAGATTTTAAGAATAAGGATCCCAACGGTCGTACTTTGAGTATAATGGTAAACTATCTCATGAAGCTCTTAGTACATATGGGCTAAAATACAACTACCTCATACTAATATTTGTTGGTGGGTAACCATCTACTCTATTATACCTACCCAGCCAACCATGAATCCATGCTGACCTCTGTTTGACATTAGGATGCCACCTATTAGGCCTAATAAGTACATAGATAAGTGATCATAATAATCGACCATATAGTCCCATGACAGATATCTCCAATCGATTGTATCATCCTGGAAGTATCTACGTGTAGCACCAATGGCCACGCCACCTCTCGACTCAAAGTATACCTCTTGGCCCATAATCAGCGCACACAGTATCTACCATATTTCCTCTGGAGTGACTATGATCTCCCCAGTTGGAAGATGGAAGGTGTTGTGATTTGAGTGCCATCTCTCAGCCAGAGCAGTCAACAACCCTCGGTTTACCCCTATCTCAGGTAAACCTATCAAGGAACATAATCCACATCAGATCACTGTGGACTACTCAGCATCAGAAAGCAGTCCAGATAACGCTAGCACACGACCTGGATATGTGCCTCTAAAGGTGACTACCTCAAAATCTACCTATTTTTAACACATTCAAAGGTGAAATTAGTTTTCTATCTACCAAAAAGATGCAGTATTCTGATCAACTAAGTGATTCAAGGTTCGCAGCATGCAAACAGATCAAAAGGATAAAAATCCTAAGTCTATAAACCATATATGATCCTAAAACAACAAGGTGTGATCTATTTTATAGGATGCGATCCGGGGTATACCGGATGCGGTGGAGAATACTCAGTGCGATCCCTAACATACGACATGCACCCCTAAAAATAAGGTGCAAGCCTAAAAAGACAGGGTACGAAACACAGTTGAAATATCATACAAAACATGAGTAAAACAAGAAAACAAGATGCGATCTAGAGTACGCTAGATGCGACATAGGAATCTAGAGAAACCAGATGTGATCCAGGACATCTCGGATGCGACACGGGTTGTGCAAGTTGTGATCCGGAACACCGGATGTGATTCAAAATTCAACTAGCTATAAAAATCACAAAAATGCATGAAATTGAAATTTGCAAAATTTAGAAGGTAGTTTTACGAGCACTTACCGGTGGTGGGTAGTCGGCTAGATGCTGAAGTCAGTGGCTCATCTTGAAATGATGTTTTCTCATAGGGAATACTATCTTCTCTACAGAGCTCTCAGAATTACTATGGATGAAAGTGAAAATGAATAGTGAAATGGTAATTTTTGAGGCTTATATTGGTCTTTTAAGCCATTTAGGAGTTTTGAAACTCCTCCCAGACAACTACAACTACATTTCTGTTCTCTTTTTGATCAATCAAGAACCAAATCAAAGGTGCCTAAGGTGTTTTATGCAGCCCTATACCATTTTTGTGACAGTTCCAAAAAATGTAGATTTGTTTCACTTGTTCCCAAAATCTGTCAGAATGTACATTTTATCATAAATCTTGGTCTGACATCATTTTATCAATCTCACCACTCATATTTTCATGTAATTAAATTGGAACTAGTGTGTTTATTTTTAAAATAAACCATCTTTTTCACTTCTTCTACTCCATTCTTTCTTGTCCTCCCCACTTCTTGCAAGTGATGCGTTCTTTCAAACTGAGGGATTTATTTCTTTTCCTTTGATTTCATTCCCGAGGGGGCATGATCACACTATCATCAATTAAATTTGTGCTCAAAATAACATTAAAATGACTTCATTATCAAACAAACTAGGGGCATGATAGTTTCCTTGACTATAGTCGGAGCTGTTGGATAGAAATCTTTAGTTCTAATGAGCTGGATATGTTATGTTTCCTCATTTTAAAAGATTCTTATTAAGCTCCTGGCAGCTTCATACTGACTTTTGGATGACAACCAAGTTCAGAATGAACATTACCAATCTTTGGACGACAACCAAGTTTAGAATTGGTATCTTTAGAATCTTTTTATTGATCTTTGGACAACAACCAAGTTCAAGATTAATTCTATCAGTTTTTTTTGATCAAGTGCGAGACTGATCTCATCAAAATTTTGTTTGACAACTAAGAATGGAATTCTCAAACTTTCTGAAGTCAAAATCAAAAATTTTCTTTGAATCAATGTGATGCTCGCACATCAATTCAAAGAGGGGCAAATGTAACCACCTGAATTTGGTTTGTTCCGACTATAGACCCTATTTGCCCTAAGTGTGATCATACCCCCAATTATGTCATGACAATGTTACTTTGGCATAATTCATTTTTAAATCAAATTTAATGTCCTAGGTGATTTTTATCACTAAATTATATTAACTATTATAGCCTTACAATTAAAATCAATTAAAACCATTGAAATCAAATCAAAATCAAATATGGCTATAGTATTTAATTATAAAGGAATTAAATAAACCCCTTTATCAATTATCCACTTGCAATTAACCCATTCCCCTAGCCTATTTAATTTAATTAAAATGGCTATAGTCGCCTTAATTATTAAAAAGCAATATGATGCTTAGACAATTAATTCCTATATTTTAAATGAATTAAATAAGTTTAATTCATTTCATTTATATTCCCTTAAACCCCAACCTAACCTATCTCAACCACTTCTACCCTAGGTTCTAACCCATCTCAACCTATTCCACCCTTGCTAATATAATCCTAATTCTAATTCTACTCTAACCCACCTCCTAATGTAGTCACATTCCATTAAGGAATGATTAACAACTCAACCCACTTGAGAAAGTCAACTTTCTCAAGCATGACTTTCCTAAGGGACCAACTTGCCAAGTTGAGTCTTACACCCTCCCATGCCTCTTAAATAAAATCCATTAATGACCCATTAATGGATATTACCTCTTTCTCATTAATGACCTTAGGGGCTCCATTAATGAACCTTGTCTCCCCTCTCTCTCTCTCTCCCAATATTCTATAAATTGAAGGGATTTAGAGCTCATAATAAAAGGCCTAAAATTTTGAATTGTAGTGTTGTTATGCCAAGATTTTGAAGAGATATCAAAGCATTGTTATGCTACCCATTTCTTCATAGCTTCATACACACTCCATTAGTTACTTTGTCATATGTTTATAATGCCCATTTTAGAGTAATATGCATGTTTAAATAGTTAAATAGTTGTTTTTAAACTAAATCTTTCATGCTAGTTTGTTTATGTCACTGGTATTTAGCATAATATGAGGGCTTTTATGTTATTTGCTACACTCATCCTAGTTAGAAAAAAATAAGTCAATGTTAGGGTTTTATATGCTCATTAACCCTTGTTTCTCACTAACGGAATGACTTATTGAAGTGTTGTATTGCATGCAACAGGTGCACAAATATAAACACATAGACTCCACCAAGGGGGATGACCTCCATTCCAAGCTTCACAACAACCTCGTATTTGGAAACTACCACCAAAAAACTAGTAACAACCACAATGGAGAGGTAACTAGCCTTGGGGAAAACAAAAATCTAGCATATCAATAGCAATAATTATAGATTCATCCCATTCTTCCAGCTATAATGCCTCATCCTACCAATTCTTCTCCTGTAGTTGCAAAATCTATTTAGCTACCCAAAAAACCTACACCCAACCTAAATAATTTCCCTACTCATCATGCATATGCTATTGATATACAATGATTCCCTACTTGTGTCCTAGATATTAATAATATGCATCTACAGTTTGGAAAAGTCTTACCTTCTCCAACTTTTCCCCTTATAATTGAATTTCTAGAGGAGGATGCCTCAATAGTTGTCCATCCACCATCAAGTGAACAAGGCCTCATATCCATAAAATAATCCATTGATAATATTGTTGAACACACCGCCAAACTGAGAGGAGGGTGAATTTGTCTTTTGAGAAAACATTAAAAAAATTATATCACAAATACTTACCAATTATCTTTATCCAACTAATCATTAATGTTGAACATCATTGAGAAGGTTGTTAAACATGACATGATGATACGTTAATGATAAGTTTTTTCAGTGATGTAAAATAGTATTAGGATTACTATCAGAGATAAGGGAGAGCTATCAAAGTATAGAGGTCAACTATTGGAAGCCGACCACTATTGGACCTAAGGGAAAGCATGAAGCAGCCGACAAGAGGTAAAACAAAAAATAATTTATGGGAAGATTGAGATTAAGATTTTGGTTAACCCTAAGATCAAAGGTCATAAATAAAGGACATGTAAAGAAGATTTAAATTTAAATAGGATTAAGGAAAATATTAGAGGGAATCAAAGAGAAGTGAAACAATTAAACGAATCAAAAGAAAAGGAAAAATAGAGACAAGAGACCCTATTTCCCCCAAGTGTGATCAAACCCCTAATTATGTCAATCCAATTATTCAATTATTGGCATAATTCATTAAAATTAATTTAATCACCTAAAAATCAAAGTGATTTCATTACTAACTCACATTAATTACATTGGCCTATTTAAATCAAATCAAAACAATTAAATACTTGGCTAAAGTAATTAATTAAAAGGAATTAAATAAAGTTTCTAATTACAACTCATCACTTGCACATGGAAAGTAAATCCATAAGCCAATGAGATTTCACTCACATGGATCACTCACATGGACTACCAAAGATTCAATCTCCACCTCTCTTCACAAATCAATCTCAACCATTCATCCCACAAATTCTTCTATAAAAGGATTGAATTTTGAGCTCAATTGGCCCCAATTCTTACAATTTCAATTATACTCTTATGCTGCTCTAATTTATAGAATTCTAAATTCATTCTTATTTCATAATTTAATAATCTTCTTTGGTGCACTAAAATTAACTTTGCATTGCAATTTAGCTTGATTTCACATTGATTCTTCCATTCTAAGATTGTATATGTCATTGATTTATGCATAATCTAAGGGAAATTATAGAATTTAATCACACTCTTCTTAGATAGGAATCAAAATGTTAGTTTTGATGGTTTTCTTATGTTTTTTCTTTAATCTTTCAAGATTTAACCATTAATATAATGAAATATTGAAGTGTTGTGTTGTAGTTTGCAGGTACAATATTTACACACACATTTCTGGCGCCCACCGTGGGGCTGATCCCCAGATTTTATACTATTTTTGAGGTAATTAACCTTGTCTTTTTGTTCTCTATTATTGTGTGCATAATCACGTTTAGTGACAAAGGCTCGCCTTTTGTAGCAAAATATTGCATCTAGGAAAGAGGCTTGCATCCTCAAAATCTTGCATCGCATCTTGAGAATCCTGAATTGCTTTTGGTAAAAGCTTGCATACTGTAATTCCTTAATCACATTTAGTGCAAAAGATGACATTTAGGATCCTTAATCGCATTCATTAATTCTTTCATCGCACTTGGGAAAGACAATCACATTTGGTTAGCTTTATTGCATGTTTGAAAATTTGATGACTAATATGCTAACCTTGAATGTTTTTGGATGTTAAAAAACCTAATTAGTTATTGCAGGATGTTGTTAGAGACTTCTTTTATCAAGAAGATGGAGAAAAATTACTAACTAGTGGTTTTGTAGGTTTCCTCATGTGATAAACTAAACTTTGTTGCAAATTTTCAAAATCTTACACATTTTCTATTATTTCCTAACTTGACTAGAGGATTATGCTCTTTTCCTTCATGGAAAATTAGAAACTCAAAAATCAAGTTAGAACTTGAATAGAATTTGGAGTAAATGAACCTTTAATTTTCTCAAAAGTGTTTTTTCAAAGTTCTTTAAAATAGGCACTTAAATATCATATTTAAATTCAATTCTTGGTCCAACTAGAGGATTATGCTCTTTTCCCAAGTTGGAAAATCAGAAAATTGATATGGGGGTTTAAGTTTTGATTTATATAATCTAAGGGAATAAAATTGCATGATGTACTTCATATGAGAAAACAACATGGATAGGAGAGTATTCTCTTCTTCTTTATGAAGAATCAGAAATCTAGACTCCTAAGCCACCAATCCTATTTCTTGCTTTAAAAACATTAGAGGGCCTGCCAGTTGACAAAAAATCTCCCAAAAATGGCCCAAGTGAGGACAGGTGAATGCCAACCCTTCCATCTCACTATAATAAAAATTGTTACTTGAAGGCCAAAGCCTTGGAAGACGTAGTCGGCTTTTTCCTTGGAATTTCAAAATCATTCCTTAGACATGCTTAGATGTGTGTGGAGCAGAGCCTCTTTAATCTTGCTTGCGAGACTACACACATTTGAGTATTCATAGGGCTATACACCTTAATTTTGCCTTGTGAAATTCTATGGGGGACGATTGCGAATGGATGCCCACAAACAAAAAATGAGTTTTAGTCAAAAAAACCCGGTTTATCATCGAAAGGTGATAATCTTTGTGCAAGGAAAATAGTAATTACCCCAAGATATTCATCATTTCATGCCCTCATTTGCATTTGGATCTAGATAATACAACATCATTAATAGAGCCATTACATGCTTGGTGATGTCCATATTCTGATTAGCATGTGAGTGTGTACCTGAGTCTAATAGCAAATATTTTCCTTCCATGCCTAGAATTTAGGGAATAAGGATGTGTTTGGTCACCTAACAAACTTTCTTGACGTGTCTAAAATATAATGAAAAGATAAATTACTCAAACAAACAACATTTTGACACTCATTGAAATTCATGTTGTTCAGAAACACTCTAGAAATCCTCAGACAAACTCTGGAGTCAAACAAACCTTCACATACTCCAAGACAAAGTGGCAAAAATTAGAAAAACCCATCAAAGGCTCACATTTGGTTATTCCTGGCTCGCCTTTGGTTGTACAAGCTCGCATTTAGGGAACAATCTCACATTTTTTCATTTTTGGCTCGCATATGGTAAGGAGGCTCTCATTTAGGAATCACAAGCTCGCATATTTTAAATAAAAGCTCGCATCTAGTGAGTCGCATTTAGGATAGAGGGTACTTGCACACATGTCATACTCAAAAGCTCTGTAGTTTTGGATACCCTCTTTTCTCTTTATTTTGGTCCTATTGCTCTTGTTGGTCAACTTATTTGGAAGTCTACCTTGCATATCCTTTTGAATTCTCATAATTGGTCCCAAAACGTGCTGTCTTTTTACTCAACAAATCCTCTTGATTCCTAACTCACTATCAGGGCATTCTAACCCTCTAACATTGGATTCAATCGATTTAAACAATCACACCTATTTTTCCACAACTTGGACACACCTATTTAGATAATTTGGAAATCATCTTGACATAATTGGAACACTTTTCACAAATTTGAGACCCAGCTTTCATGGTTAACACAAGACGTAAACAATACCCTGATGACAATTCAGAGAGAACTCTAAGATTACTTAAGTTTCAACAAGGAGAGACATCTCGAAATCCCCTCTTTGATCAAGACTCACCCAAAATAGATGCACCCCATCATGAATGGAGTGCTTCTTTTGATGAATATAGCCAAGACCATGATGATAGAGAAAGCCAAGAAGAACGAAATCATGGTCACCCTTTGTTTGGTTCTGCCAGCGATGAAGACATATTGGAAGAAGAGTATAACAAAATCAAACAAAGTAGGAGGTTTCAAAGAACCTTGGAAAAGATAATTGGAGAAGACAAAAGAAAATACTTCCTACACTTAGCTTCTCTTGGAGTCAAACTTCCTAAAGACTATGATGTTGAGAGATTGAAGGAAAAATAAGTACAAATACCTATTTCCATACTCTCAAAGCAATTATACCAAATGCAAATGGAACTTGCAACACTCAAGCAAGAAAATACTAAACCAACCAAGAAATAATCTTTGGAACACATATGTCCATTTCCTTTTGACAAGAGTATAAACATGGTTCCATTCCTACCTAACATGGCATGACCCAAATATGAAAAATACATGGGAGAAATAGATCCACAGGACCATGTTAGATAATTTTGTGCCCTAAACATATAATACATGCACGAACCAACATACTTAATGAAGCTATTCCCAGGAAGTCTAGGTGGAAATACTATGGAATGGTTCTCCAAACTCACACCAAGTGTACAATCTTTTGAGGATTTGATTCAAAGATTTGTCCAACATTACTCCTACAATATACAAAACAACGTTACCATGATGGATCTTTGCAACAAAAAACAATGAACGGGTGAATCCTTCACACACTTTTTGCAATGGTGGAGGAGGATCTTTGCAAGGTACTTGCGAGAAATACCTAAATTTGAAAAAATGGAAATCTTTGTCAATAACTTATTACCTAAAATAAAATATGCTCTGCAAATGCAAGATTCTCCTAGTTTCAACAGAATGATCAAGAATGCTATTTGTACTGAATACGTTATGGTTAAGAAAGGAGAGATCACACTCCAAAGTGACAATAAATCTAACAACTATAACAACAAACCTAAGTGTTGGAATACGAAAAAGAATTTTTTTAGTGATGGAGTGGTGGAAGCCTCGAATGCAAATACTAAACCTGTTGTGTTTAATCTCACAAACAACCTACAAGAAATTAAAGAAGCTAAGGTAACAACCATAACACCAAGAGAAAACAATGATACCAGCAAGAGTAAACCATGGATGTCTAGACCTCAAAGAACATTTACTCCGTTGGGAGAACCTCTTGAGATAGTTTTGAAGACTCTCTTGGATAATAAAGTCCTCACTGTACCAGAGTCAAAACTATGGGAACTGGAAGTAAAACCAAGGTGGTGGAATGATAATGCCTATTGTGACTTCCATAAGAATAAATGACATAAGATTAATGACTATGTTAAACTCAAACATGTTATACAAGATCTCATTGAAGGAGTCAAGATCAAAGTGGAAGGACATACCTCTAATGAAGATCACACAAAATATAATAAACCATTTCCCAACTATGAAAAAGGAGAAGCCTCTAAAGGAAAGGGAAATGAAGTAAATTACACCTATTCTCATAATGATAATGTGATCAATATGTTGGACATAAAAAGTGAATCAATAAATGTGATCACTATCAAAGGTGTCAAAGACAAATCAACACATTCGAACATGGTAACTCGAAGCCAAGAAAAAATAATGATTAAAGGGGTTAAATTCTCATCTAAAAAAATGACATCATCTAAAATTCTAGTTGTCACAATTCCTAAACCAGCAACATCAAGACAAAAAATTAATATACCATCTGCCAAATACAACTTGGTAGACCAATTGCAAAGGACCTCAGCTCAAATTTCTATATTTGAGTTATTAAACATCATTTCAGTGCATAGGGAAGTTCTTGAACAAGCCCTACATTACACAAATGTTCCAAAATACATAGATGTGGACAAGTTCCATGCAATGGTTAATCACATATCAGCTCCACATTACCTCTCCTTTTCAGAGGAAGATGCCAAATCCTTGAATCATCCCCATAATGAACCCCTTCACATTGAAGTTTTGATCCATAAATCCCATATAAAACATGTATTGATAGATGGAGATGCAAGGTTGAATATATATACTCTCAATATGATGAAGAAATTGGGTCTTTCAAAACAAACAATTGATTCAAGAAGTAAGATAACCATTAAGGCTTACGATGAAGAAGAAAGATCATCCAAAGGGCTAATTATTTTACCAATAAGAATAGGACCAATTGAATGCAATGTGATTTTTCAAGTTCTTGATCTACCACTGGCTTATAACATATTACTAGGAATACCTTGGATACATGAAATGCAAGCACTGCCATCTACTTACCACCAATACATTAAATTCCCACATAATGGGGTGGAAGTGACAATTCCTACAGATTCAAGCTACACTTGCAAAAATGTTAAGGAAAAAAGTATGGTTCCTCATAATAAGGAAGTCCTAAAATAATTCCCACCTAAAACCTCTAAAGACATGACGATGAGAAGTTTTGGAAAGACACTAAAACTTGAAGAAACTAGCATGGGGGAATACAAACTAGACATGATGCCATCATTTGCTAACATTCTCGTGTCTCCAAGATCTTATGGGAAACCCTCCCCATCTTTCACACCTACCACATCAAAAGAAAAAGACATTCATAAACAAACTAGTATGGTTAGAGCCTCTATTTATCAAGAGGATGAAAGAGAAGATAAGGCAATCTTAGCTTGTCTCTATAAATAAGAAGAAAAAGAAAATGAAGTAAAATATGTTGAGATATCTCCCAAAAAGTAAGGAAAAGGTTATGACATTCTCAAAAAAATGAGATACAAAGGGAAGGGACCTTTAGGAGATAAGGGAAAAGGACTCATTGAGCCTATAGACATGGAATTCAAAGACACTAAAGAAAAAATAGGGTTAGGTTTCAATAACAATTCAGAACACCCTGCCTCAAGAGATGGTCCAATCTTTGATAAAGTAAGTGATGAAGAAGAGGAAGAAACATAAATTGTACCTTGGAAATATGAAATATTACTACACATTGGTATTGAGAATCTAGAATATCAAGGAGAAAGATATGTGTTGCCCCACTTTTTATCCTGTACCCATGCTGTCAAAGTGGAGGATTTTGAAGTCATAGTCAGGTCTAGTCTTGTTTGAGTCTAGGTCTAGGTCTTCCTTAGGTAGGAAGTTCTTGCCGGGTTTCCCTGCCACTGCCTTTCC
>MU224129.1:361317-379439 GCA_018584345.1 Thuja plicata | reverse complement strand
TAGATTAGTTAGTGCTGAGTGTATGAATTCATAAGATGTGTGAGTTCTACGGCTTGGTTTATAGATTAGAAAGCTCTCCTTGCCTGGATTAAGTTCTGTTTAGGCTTAATTCGGTTTGCCTCTTCTGTTCTCGGGTTAAGAGCATACCCTGTGTTAGTTCTAGGATCAAGACATAATTCATTGCATATCATTCCATAAGGGAGCTGTACCTACCAATTCAGAGAAAAGCCAGTAATCAGAGAACGACTTTTCAACTATTGTAATTAGATATTGTTCATAATTTGGGCACTAAGAGTCATATTCTGAAGAAGTAAGAAAGGAAAAATCTGTTTACTAACAATATGTACCTACTTTTATAGCACAAATAGAGTATCATGTTCCTTTTTTATCACAAACTGATGTCCAAGAAGTCGAGGAAGAAGAAGAAGACTCTCCAGAAGTCCAACAGCCAGAAGAATCTCATGAAGAAATACCTCAACAACAAGATGTACATCCTAACTGGGGGCAATTGGTGACAATTTCACATGTCCTAGATTTACCACACTTTGATCCACAAATGGCTAATAGGGCACATCAGGTAACAGTGAATCACATGTCTAATGATACCATGGATATTGAGGTAGATGTAATCCATAAGTTTGCACCTCTATTGGAGATAGGAGAAATTTCTAACACTTCCCATAACACTATGGTTGTCACAGAAACATATGAGATGGAAATGCCTAGGATTATTAATGAAGACACTGGTGTCTTACTAGGTCTAGAAGAACTTCAAAGGATACAAGATATGAGTCTCAATATGATAAGAGAAGAAGAAGAAATCTCAACTAATGAGTCACTAGAGTTAGGTCCGCATATTACTAACAACGACCCTAATAATGATGATTTGACTCTTCATGATCTAAATGATATGATAAGAAACCTATTATATTGGGTGCTCATTTTGAGATGAATTCATGAAGTCACATTTTTGATATAGAAGCTGACTTAACGGAACATGTCTTGTTAGTTAATATAAGTCTTGACACTGACATGATGCTTTCCTTACAAACCTCTAAATCGTTATCCTTGGTAAACCCTGACCTTATTGATTGGACCAATTCAGACTCTACTCCTATCATTAACTTTCCCAATGACTATACTTTGGCATGTTATCTAAATGCTCATGAACCCTATCCCTCTTCCACAAATGCAAGGAGTGTGAACCTGAAAGAGGAGGATATCAAGTTTCTTAGTCACCAATTGAAAAATAAAAAGAAACAAAGAACTAATGGTGAATACCATGTTGTGGCAGTATCAGATTCTAAAATAGTAAAAAAAAGGACGTATTTGATGGTGAAAAATTGTCAGAGGCACCAAAAGATGAGATTCTTGATATCCTCCCTGAGTACTTTAAAGAAATATCTTTAGTACTGATAGAGCCAACACAACCAGTTAATTTGGGAACAACAAAAACTCCACAATTTGTTCACCTAGCTCAATCATTATCAGAAGAAGAAAAGATACAGTTTATTGAATTCCTCAAAGATAAGAAGATCAAATTTGCATGGTCTTATAATGATATGCCTGGACTAGATCCTACGTTAAAAATGCATCACTTATTTATAGCTCCTAAAATTAAACTCATCAAAGAAAAACTAAGAAAAATGCACCCACATGTGGCATTATTGGTGAAAGAGGAGCTGGAATAACTCTTAAAGGCTAGATTCATAAGGTTCATCACTTATGTAGGATAGATTTCTAATGTGGTACCAATTTCTAAAATGGATAAGTCTATCAGGATTTGCATAGACTTTAGCGACTTAAACAAAGCTTGTCCTAAAGATGATTTTCCTCTGAAAAATATTGATTTGATTATAGATCTCAAAAAAATATATCAAATGTATTCACTCATGGATAGATTCTCAGGTTATAACCAAATAAAGATCTCTCCCGAGGATTAGGAAAAGAAAACATTTACATGCACATGGGGAACATTATGTTGGAACGTCATGCCATTTGGGCTAAAGAATGCTAGTGCTATGTATCAAAGATCTATGATGATAATTTTCCATGACATGATACACAAAAATATGGAGGACTATGTGGAAGATACATTATCCAAGTAAAAAATAAGAACAACTCACATTGAAGACTTGAGGAAGATACTAGATCAAATGGAGCAATCTCAACTAAGAATCAATCCAAAGAAATGTGCATTTGGATTCCAATCAGGGAAGCTCTTAGGGTTTACTGTATCAGCTAAAGGAATCAAGGTGGATCCTAGAAAGGTAAAAGAAATGATGGAAATGTCACCTCCTTGCAATATTAGTCAAATGAGAATGTTTCAAGGAAGACTTCAGTCCATCAAGAGATTCATGTCCCAACTAGCAGATAGAGCACAACCTTTCACAAAATTGATACATAAAGGTGTTAATTTCAAATGGGATGAGCATTGAGAAAATAATTTCAAAGAACTAAAAGAATATTTGGCTAATCCTCCTATTTTCATGGTGCCTATTCACAGGAAACCATTACTACTCTACATCTCAACTACGACTACATCACTTGGATTATTTCTAGCCCAAGAGGATGACAACAAAAAGGAAAGGGCGATTTATTATATCAGTAGGACCTTGGTGTCTTATGAGCTCAACTATAGTATCATTAAAAAATATTCCTCCATGGTTGTTTTTTCATCCTAGAAATTGAGACACTACATGCTCTCGCATACAATGAAAATTATAGAAAAAGTTGACCCTCTCAAATACCTCTTGAGTAAAACAACATTGACAGGAAGAATAGAAAAATGGGTCTTGATACTAAGTGAATTTGATATTGAGTATGTTGAAAAAAGGGATAACAAATTAAATGTGTTAGCAAATTAGTTAGTTGATTCACCATTGCAATATGATGCACCTTTGATTAAAGAATTTTGATATGAGACAATCATGTACTTAACCAAATATCCTTGGAAGATATATTTTGATGGTTCTTTCACACAGCAAGGATCTGGCACAGGGGCACTATTTATCACTCCTCAAGGCTACAAGATACCTAAGGCGTATTGACTGATGTTTCCATGCACTAATAACATCTTAGAATATGAAGCATTGGTGAACAGACTCAAGCTAGGTATGGAATGGAAAATCATAGATTACATGTGTATGGTGACTATGTTAGGAATAATAGTCCACAAGCACAAATGAGAGGGGGGATGAATCAGTTGTGATATAGAATATTAAAATTTATACTTTATGAACCAAAACTGCAATGCAAATTATAAAACAGTAAATGCCACACAATAACACAATACTTGTTGTCAAGGAAACCCTGTTAAAGGTAAAACCCAGTGGGAATTAGCACCCACAACTAATGTACTGAGAGTATAGTATCCCTATTAAAATATTTAGCCTTGTTAGGAGCTTATTACAATATTACAGTACATAGTCCCTATTAGAGGACATACTCTATTAGGATTCAAGAAAAATAGTAGGCTCACTACCCAGGTACACTTCCCAAAAAAGGTTAAAGCCACCCTCAAGGATTCACAATCCAAACAAGTGTATATAAGAAATATAAAATCTAGTGAACTGTGTGATAGAAAATTTCTTTGCTTGGTCAGTTCCAATGAAGTATTCTTATCACAAACTCTACTCTACATCTAGCAGAAAAATAAGCCTCGCATCTTTCACACTTCTCTGTGTTTCCAATCTCTACCACATCTTTCCAAAAGAAAAGATCACTCATATATATTTTATTAAAATAATTTATTAGGTCAGTCAATTAAGCTTTCCCAAATACACAAACAATTAATTAGGTAAACCAATTAGGCTTTCCCAATATACAAATAATTGTTTAACCCCTTTCTAAGATACACATGGTACCTATAACAAGTAAACATCAATTAAAATCCATGAGTTATACTCCAAGATCTGCAATCCACACTCACAATTCATAATACACCCTACATGTCTGAAGTCGACCACCAAAATAGGTATCCTCTAGAGTACATTCCATAGCTAACGTCACCAGTACCATCACAACTATCGATCTGTAAAAAAAATTCTTCAATGTTTCCTCTATCATCCCATAAACTCACATACATTGAAACATCTTCATCTATAAGATATACACAAAATACAGAGACCTACTCTGTCAAGCATTACAGTCACAGTCCAGAAACCAGTATTCACTAAATCATCTATAACTCAACCAATATGTAACCTCAAGTCAAGAAAAATTAGGAATAAGGTAATTATACATCTGTCTCCATATCCCTGTCTTCGATCATTCTGAATAATCCATACAGTGTACGTACACTTCTGTTAGTCAAATAATCAGTCTGTTCTCTTCACATAAACATATGTTGACATCAGTGACAAAACATGAATATCAACAACATGAATAGTATCCAAATCTGATATCATCCTACAATACCCCCCTTTGGAATTGATGGCAACATATGGGAAAATCCATCAACCCTGAAAGTACTCTCTCTCAATACAATCTTCTCAATATCCTCAACACAAATCTCCCCAAAATAGTAGGGATTTTCACATAGAATCTTTCCCCCTTTGGGAGCAATGGAAAAGGGTGCCATAAATATTATTTGATCTTCTGTATCTTTTTCAAATCTCCATGTCTCCAATAACTAGGTGCAAAATCACCCAAGTGCACTAGTATTCCATAAATTACTCCCCCTAGGGAGTAAATCCATACATCAAGTCCAGAAAGTGATATAGCTTTGAAAGCCACTGGACTAATGCATACCTTGCATCAATTAATTTTCACGAGGGGATTTCATCCCAAGCATGCTTTTGAGATACTCAAAAGCATCTTTTGGAAAAGGTTTTGTAAATATATTTTCTATCTATTCCTTTGTGCTAATATACTCTATTTTAATCTCTTTCTCTGCTACCTTCTCCCTCAAGAAATGATACTTAATTGAAATGTGTTTAGTTTTTGAATGCATTACAAGATTCTTCAACATATTCACTGTGCTAGTGTTATTACAATAGATAACCACTGGCGCTTCAAAAATTATTCCAATGTTCTTCAACATTTTTTTCATCCAAACAACTTGTATGCAATTTATTGCAGTAGTAACATACTCTGATTCAACAATAGATTGAGCAATATAGTCCCGCTTCTTACTTAACCAAGAAACTAGCCTTTTCGCAAGGAAAAATGAACCACCATTTGTGCTTTTTCTATCATCCACATTACCTATCCAATAAACATCAGTATAAGCCTGCAGAATAAAGTCATCTAATTTTTCATACCATAATCCATATTCTATTGTTCCTTTCAAGTATCTGAAAATCATTTTCACAGCAGCAAGGTGTGTCTCTTTAGGATCTTCTTGATATCTTGCCACAATTCCAAATGCATTGGAAATATCTAGTCTAGTGTAAGTTAAATATTGTATACAACCAATCATAGATCTGTACTTTATCTAAAAAACACTTTGAGTCTCATCATTACTAGTCAGTATTAGTCTTTCCATCCAGAGAAATAGATCCAACTCCAATGATAATCTTAGGAGTATTTTCACCAAATCTAATAATACCACCATCATATCTTTTTAGACTCAAAAAATTATTTTTATCTCTAGTCATATGATGTGAACAACCACTGTCTATAAGCCATTCATATTTATTTTCAACACGAGATACTAAGGTTTTTTCTTAATTTATAGGTTCATCATCCTTTATAAAAATAAATCCAATTTCATCATAGTCACCATCATCATCAGAAACACCCTCACTAGCATAATAAAATTCCTTTTCTTTAGGATAATTTTATTTTTAAAACTTAGGTTTATGCTTAGGAACCCTTGTAGGATATCAAGATGCAAAATGACCAATTTTGTTACATGAAAAACATTTCAAAGGTAATTTTCCTTCAAATTTACCCTTACCTCTCTTTTCTCTTCTAGCGATCAGTGCTACCACTTCATATAGCTTTCTTTTTTCCTCCTTTATTTATTCCCATTCATTAGCATAGTCTCTAAGCTCTTCTCTCAAGTTACTATTGCTAGTGCTTGCAATTCTAGATAAGGTCTTTTTGTTTCTATGCATGGTTGCCTTGAATGCTGACTCAACTTTAGGTAAATAATATCCTTGTTCTGCAGCCTCAAAAGTAGTTATCTTTCCAATCAAAATCTCTCTAGTGAATTTTGGTGTCAAAGGTATAATCTCCTATATAGCTTGTAATTTAGTTTTATATGTAGGTGTCAGAATTTGAGAATCTTCACAATCACTTCTTCCTCACTATAAGTACCTCCAAAGTTTCTAATTCTAGAAACCACTTTAGTAATTCTCTATCCATATGCCCTAATATTCTCATATTCTCTCATTTTTAGTGATTCCATGTTTGTATTCCATTTTTGTAACTTTGCCTATTTTGTAAACTTATCTCCTTCATACAGTGCCTCCAATCCTGTCCAAATATCATGTGTAGAGTCCAAGTCTTTTACTTCGATGAATTTAACTTCAGAAAGTGTGCCGATCAATGATTCCCTTGCAACCATATTTCATGAAAATATCTTCTTATCATCTTCAGTAGCTTTCTCCAATTCATGCTCAGTCGCTATCTTTTCATTCTTTTTTGTGATCGTCCAGTAGTCAATTCTCAAACATAGAAAATGTGTTCTCATCTTGTTCTTCCAACTATCAAAGTTTTCAGGATCAAATTTTGAACTATTCCTTTTGTAGTAAGTCATCTTCATGATCACCTCAAGCTATTAAAATTTCTCTCTAAGGACCAGTAGCTCTGATACCAATTGTTAGGAATAACAGTCCACAAGCACAAATGAGGGGGGGTGAATGAGTTGTGATATAGAATATTAAAATTTATACTTTATGAACCAAAATTGCTATGCAAATGATAACATAGTAAATGCCAAAAAAATAATTGTTTTCGAGGAAACCTTGTTAAAGGTAAAACCCCGGTGGGAATCAGCACCCACAAATAATGTACTAAGAGTATAGTATCCAAGTTAAAAGATTTAGCCCTATTAGGAGCTTATTACAATATTACAGTACATAGTCCTTGTTAGAGGACAGACCCTATTAGGAGTCAAGAAAATAGTAGGATAACCACCCAAATAAGGTTAAAGCCACCCTAAAGGATTCACTATCTGAATAAGTGTATATAAGAAATATACAATCCATTGAGCTGTCTGATAGAAACTGTCTTTGCTTGGTCAGTTCCAATGAAGTATTCTTATCACAAACTCTTCTCTACATCCATCATAAAAATAAGCCTCATAGCTTTCACACTTCTCTACCTTTCCAATCTCTACCACTTCTTTCCAAAAAAAAATATCACTCATATATACTCTATTATAATAATTCATTAGGTCAGCCAATTAAGTTTTCCCAAATACACAAATAATTAATTAGGTCGACCAATTAGGCTTTTAAAATATACAAATAATTGTTTAACCCTTTGCTAAGATACACACGGTACCTATAACAAGTAAACATCAATTAAAATCCATCATTTATACTCCAAGATCTGCAATCCATGCTCACAATTCATAATACACGCTACATGTCTAAAGTCGGCCACCAAAATAGGTCTCCTCCAGAATACACCCCATAGCTGATGTCACCACTACTCTCACAACTATCGATTAGTAATGAAAATTTTTCAATGTGTCCTTTGTCATCCCATAAGCTTGCATACACTGAAACATCTTCATCTGTAAGATATACACAAAATACAGAGACATGCTCTGTCAAGCATTACTATCACAATCCAAAAACTAGTCTTCACTAAATCATCAATAAATCACCAACATATAACCTCAAGTCGAGAAACCTTAGGAATAAGGTAATTACACATCTATCTCCATATCCCTATCTTTGATCATTCTGAATCATCCATATAGTGTTTGTACACTTCTATCAGTCAAATAACCAATTTATTCTCTTCACAGAAAAATATGTTGACATCAGTGACAAAACATGAATATCAATAGCATGAATAGTATCCAAATCTGATATGATCCAATACATTATCAACTTATTATCAACCAAGTGAATGGTGATTATCAGAAAAAATATGAGAAACTGATGCCTCACAAACAACTGGTAGAAGATTTCAAAAAGTACTTTATTTTTATCACATTCCAACAAATTCAACAAATAGAAAACAAATCTGCAGATGCTATGGCTACACTAGCATCTATGTTACAACTGGAGGAACACCAATTCCTCTATGAATTTTTGGTGGAATAATTATCCTTTCTAGCCTTTGATACACCTGAATCCAAAGTTATTTATGCCTTGAACGCCCAAGACCAATCTTGATATGCCAAAATAATTTCCTATCTTTCTGATCAAACATTATCTAATGGCTTATCTAGGAATGAAAAATGAGCTTTAATTAGGAAAACATCATGTTATGTCCTCATTACTACTAACTTATATAGATGAGGTCTTGATAGAACGCTTCTTAGGTGTTTAGAACAAGAAGAGTCTGTCCACACATTAAAAGAGGTTTATGAAGGTGTATGTGAATCACACTCGAATGACTTTTCATTGGATAAATTTTTTTTAAGAGTTGGATACTATTGGCCTAAAATGGAAAAAATATGTCGTACAATTTGCTAAAATATGTCACAAATGTCAAACACATGGAAACCTTATCCATGCTCCATCCACAGAACTCATACCTTTTATAACAATTTGGCCATTTCAACAATGGGCCTTTGATATTGTTGGATAGATTTATTCTAATTCTTCAAGTGGACACAAATACATCATTACAACCGCTGAGTATTTCACTAAGTGGGTCAAGGCAATGCCACTAATCAAGCCATTGGAAAATAGGTTGCTATGTTCATCTTGAACTACATAATTTGTAGGTATGGGATACCCTCTTCTATTGTAACAGACAATGGGGGTCAGTTCAAAAACCAAAATATTGAGGACCTTTGTACACATTTTCATATCACTCAGCATTGTTCTTCAATCTATTATCCTCAAGGTAATGGAAAAGTTGAGGCTTCAAACAAAACATCTTGAAAATCTTACATAGAACTATGAGTAAGTCTGGCAAAGACTGGCATTTGCAATTAAATCTGGCACTATGGGCCTATAGAACAAGTATCTGAATACCAACAGGATCCACACCATTTTCTCTAGTCTATGGTGCAGAAGCAGTGCTACCAATTGAAGTAGAAATTCCATCTTTGTGAGTATCTCTACAAGGGCTTGTTCTAGATGAATAATACCACATTGATAGGGTCCATGCACTAGAACTACTAGATGAGTGTAGACAACAAGCATTCAATAATCTCAAGGTATACCAGAAAATAATGTCAAAATGGTACAACAAGAAAGTAAAGCCACACCAATTTCAAGTGGGGGATCTCATTCTATGAGAGATTCCTAAAAATCAGCCAAACAAAGAACAAAAAGGAAAGCTTAAAACCAAGTAGCTGGGGCCTTTTGTTATAATAGCAACCTTTGGAACATGAGCCCATCAATTGGCTACACCTGAGGGAGATGTCCTTCCCGAACCCATCAATACACTACACTTAAAGTGGTTCTATGCTTGACATCTGGCTGAAGGGCCTATATAGTGGAAATGATTCTCAGAAAACACCAAAAAAAATTAGAAAAAATTGATCCTGAAGAAAGCCAAAAATAGTGGAAAAGATAAAACATAAAAAAAAGTGGAAAAAGTCCTGAAAAAAGGTATTCTTGGTGAAAACTTGGCAAACAGGCACCTTGATACTAACAAAAAAAGAGAAAAAAAAGTACAAAAAAATTGAAAAATACAAAAAGTGCCTTGGCAAAAACCTGGCAAACAAGCGTCTTGGTAGAAAAATAAAAATATTTGTCGAGTGGTGAAAACCTGGAAAACATGCGTCACTTTTACTTAGTGCTCCATCTATCAATGCACTACTAGCACTAAGCCTTCACGATCACACCTGTGCTATCGGTTAACTCTGAATTCCTTACAAATGTCTTATCCTTTCCTGGGATTTGTCTGCATTTGTGTCTTAGGGATAGTCATTCTACACTGGGGGCATCTCGGCTAGCATGTTCAGTCAGCGTTTGCTAGGTTGTTCTAGGTCCTTGTCTAGGATGGTTTTCCACTACAAACACTATTTATTAATACTTGAATCACAAAGTCACTATCACAAACAAGGGTATTTCTTTAAAACCACCTACCTATAACAGACATCATACTAGTGTTTCTCAACACTTTAATCAAATAGTGTTCCTAAAAACTACATTGGATTGCAATTGCTGATAACGTTTATTTCACTTACTCAGACATAAAAACATATTACTTAATTCTAAGTTACAATTGATGATTTCTCTACTGTGATTGAATAAATGAATCAACTTTATTTCTCAATACTACATAAGCACATATCGAATGATCTTGATTTGATTATGACTCTTTCATGTTTTGATGATGTTTCATACTAAGGGCATGTACGCAGTTATGCATTTTCTTTGATTGATTATCAATTGTTTCTTGTTGTGTCTTTCAAGTTACTCCATGACATCTATTCAAAGACAAAGAGTTGCAAGGATAGGGGGTATACCATTTTTTTGGTTTTCTACGTATGGTGATTGTTTCAATGATCCTATAAATTTCACCTAACTTGGATGTTTATGGTAAGAGATTTCAACATGAGTGGATAGCCGCATATATCTTGATCCTTGTTATGTATTTAAACTACGGTGAGATTGAATCAATTTCCTTGTCTGTTTATAATCAAAATTCTAAATAATATGTACGACATATTATGTACCGAAGGATATGAATATTGAAGGTCATTGCAGGTTACATATCCTACATTACACATGAACAGAAGATGATTCTTAAAACAAAAGGAGATAATTGACAAGTCATCCTGACCTCTATGCCTTGATGCTTAGGTTTATTTTTGACATTGCATCCAATAAAAATAGTATTCATATTTTCATGATACTTTTTGATTATTAGTGACGGTTATACTATCCGTTGATGTCCATTACAAAAACGTCCTATGATGATAAAATGCTAAAATATACACAAATCAATGACAGTCCTAGAAGTCAGCATTTAGTTGCATTTAAGATTGCATGATTCATTTTTAAACAACATAAGAGTTTGAGATCAAAATGATTTCCTGGTTCATTCAAAATCCAAGTTTAACTACTTAATCTATATTACTGATATATTCATGTCATTGCATATCGATTGCATTCATAATGGGAAAGAGAAAATACAAAAATAAATCATTGCATTTTTACATCCTAAGTGCATCCATACATATATTTTCATAAAGAAAATCTCAAAAATATACATCTGCATATTCATATAGAATCATTCAAAAAAATCTATATATAATTAATAATCAAAAAGAGCATCAATGATGTCATCACATGAATCTATTCTAAATCATCAAAGACCAAGTACAAAATCAAAATGTGCATCAATTTAATCATCTATCAAAAAAAGAGAACCAATGAGCGTATCAGAATCAAAAGAAGCTATCTCAGATATATATCAAATCAAAAATGTGGAAATGTCTACAATGAGTATCAGTGAGATCATGATAAAGAATATACAAGTATCACATGTCTGCAGTAAAATGGATGATCACAGAAGGATCACTATACAAAAAATCTTAGATATCATAACAAATCATGTATGACTACCACCCTCTCCTTGATCTAGAGGAGGAGGAGGTGGTGCATTGGCTAAAGGATGATGAGCTGGTGGAGGCATAACTCCCTCTAAGTGTTGAGATACAATAAAATATAGAGGAGCTCTCTGAGCCTGTGGAACTATAAAGAAATACAAAGAAAAATAATAGGCCAATCTCTGCCCCTGATGTATAGTCGTGTGACCTTGTATGTCTCTCTCTGCTCTGAGCCTACCACCCTGTTGATCTCTCTCATATTTCAATCTCTCAAACTTCCTATCTCTATTAGTCAACAAGGTCTCTAAGGTAGTAATCCTAGCTCTGAGCTGCTCTCACTCTCTCTGGCACCATGATAAAGGATCTTTGTCCCTGTTAGTATCCCTACCTATATCTCTTGGAAGATGCTATCTAGAAGGTCCACCTCCTCCACTCGGCACCTACCTTGATGGTCTCTATTACTGCCTGGTCAGTAAAGGACTTGGATCCATACGTGCATTGTGAAGGCACGAATATGAACCTAATCTGTCTTCCCTCCACACTACCACCCACTCCATCGCCACCCATGTCATCTCCATCATCTCCCCTATCATCGCAGACATGTCTCTGAACTCTATCCTGGGAAGGATGTCTACCATCTCTGTGACCTCCTCTCTAATCCCTACCACCCCCACCTCTACAATCTCTCCAGGATCAGCCTCTTCCTCTCACGGGTCCATCATCTGCAAGATCATAATCTAAGGCATCCTCTATGCAAGGTTCTACCTCATCTGGCGTTGTGAACCGAGAAAATGGAAACTGTAAAATATGTGCAAGATAGACATCAATACACCCAACATCTACAACATCAGGAAGAAAATCCCATCCAACTACAACCATTTGACTAATCTCAAGCTATGTTGTCTCGCATGCTAAATGAACTCCCCATTGTGGCTCCTCATCATGGATCCGAGTGTAAGCAATCAAATCCTGAGATATGCCCTAAATCCGGCCATATTGTTTGAGGACACAGGTAACAATGAACCTCTCAATAATATACCATGTCCTACCAATCAAATATCTACTCTGGAAGAAATAAGGCATCTTCCTCCTATCTGAGGTCCACTCCTCACAATCTAAATAGGGTCTCCACTCGACCACTATGATGTCATCAAATAATTGTCACCACTATTTCAAATTACCCAAAGGGGGATGTTGGATGAAACTTGAATACATATATACATATGGCTCCTCTAGTGCTCTTTGTCTATCCACAATTAGTCGTGTCACTGGGATGTGCTCCCAAGCCCAAATCTATAAAATCATGAACCCCACAGTCATACTCCGGGAATAATTGTACAAAATCATGTGTAGCTCTCTATACATATGTGCCAGTATGCAACTCCCCTAGAAAATTTACGTGAGGAGACGACCATCTTCTCTAAGGTCTCTACGCAGCTGCACATGAATCCATGTTGTCCCCTATCAAGCATCAGAATAGCTCCAATCAACCCAACAAGATATATAGGTAATTGATCATAATGATTGCACATATAGTCCCAAGTCAGATATCACTAGACTATGGATGGATTTGCAAAGTACCTCAGCGTAGATGCAATCATTGTGAAAGAGCATGACTCAAACCTAAACTCTCAACCCATCATAGGAATGCACATAATACGCCACACATCCTCTGGGGTGACTATCATCTTTCTAGTCAGGAGATGGAAGGTGTTCTTTGAGTGCCATCTCTCGGCAAGAGCAGTCAACAACCCTCAATTTACCCTAATATCGAGTAAATCTATCAATAACGTCAATCCAAGATGTCCTATAATCTGAAGCTCAACATCTATCAACAAACGTGATAAAGTCAGGACTTGTGTAGGATGAGGTCCTTGAAAAGACACTACCTCAAAATCAATCTATCAAACACACAATTATAGGTTTACATTAGTATCCTAGCTAAGACAACTATGCAGAAAACCTAATAGTTAAGTCTTTTTGGTCTTCAGAAAGATGAAAATAGTCAAATTTGGAAATACTAACTCCTTATACTAAAAATGACATTGTTTTTCCTGGGTGTGATCTTGCATACTAGATGTGATTCTAAATTTTACTGGGTGTGATGGGGAATCTGGGAAATGATCTTGAATTGATAGGATGCGACACAGGATACATGGTGCGATCCTATTTTCACAGGATGTGACACATTTCAAAGGATGGACAAAAATTACAAGAAATGATGCTATACTTCCTAACGGGATGCAATCATATTTTAACAGGATGCGATCTAGAATTCTGCAAGAAAATAGATGTGATGCGAGATTAAGTGGATGCGATCCATGACACAGGATGTGACTCAAACTTCAAAGTGTCCTAACTATTGAAAAATACATCAAAATAAAAAATAGAAAGCATTAAAAGGTAGGTATTGATGTACTCACCAGCTGTGTATACTAGGTTGGGTGCTGGTGATGACATGCTAGCTTGAATTTTTGTTTCTCCATGAGGACCACCATCTTCTCTACATATATCAAGGATTTTCTATAGGTGAAAGTGAAAATGAATGGGTAAAAATTGTTTTTTGAGACTTATATTGACCTTTTTGATTTGTCTAGAAGCTCCAGAACTCTTCCCGGACAATCAAAATTCAATTTTTTTCTTCTCAGATCTATCGGGAAAGAAATTGAATGCATGGATGATGTTTTTAACAACACAGTAAAAATTTTGTGACAATCTCCAAACAATGCATGATTGTTCTATATGTTCATAAAATGATCCACAGGCTTTACACAATTAATTTTTTGGGTTCTCTATAAAAAAATTGCACATAATTCATCAAAATATTGGTCCTCCATCATTGTAATCAGACTCACAATTTACATTTTTAAATATTCAACTTGGTAAAATTGTGTTTTCTCTTAACACACTTTTGCTTCATTGCATCTTCTAATTGATTCTTTCTCGATCCAATTGATCTGTTCCATTGATCTATCAATATATAGAGGGATTTTATTTTATTTCCTTTGATTTCATTCCCAAGGGGGCATGATCAAATTTAAAATGAATCAAATTCTTGCTCAAAAAGAAGAAAAACTGACTTCATCATCAAAAGATTAGGGGCACGACAATTTCCTTTGATCAAGTTGGACCTGTTGGATAGAAGGATTCAATTCTAAACAAGCTATATATATTTTCCTACAATGTCTCAAATCTTTATTAAGCTCGTAGCACCTTTGTATTGACCTTCATTTGATCAAGTTCAGAGTCAGTATTATCAATTCTCATTCGATCAAGTTTAGAATTGATACCTCACAACTCACAGCAGCTTCATACTGACCTTTGTTAGATCAAGTTCAGAGTCAGTATTATCAATTCTTGTTTGATTAAGTTCAGAATTAGTATCTTTAGATCTTTTTTTTATTGACCTTTGTTTTATCAAGTTCAAAGTTGATACTATCAGTCTTAGTTCAATCAAGTTTGAGACTAATCTCATCAGCCATTTCGTTCAACCAAGGGCAGAATTCTCAAACTTTGTAAAGTCAACATCAGACATTCTTTGAATTAATGCACTAATCACACATCAATTCAAAGAGGGTCAAATGTAACCACCCTAATTTGGTCTATCCTGACCAGAGACCCTATTTTACCTAAGTGTGATCATAACCCTAATTATGTTAATCCAATTATTCAATTATTGACATAATTAATTAAAGTCAATTTAATATCCTAAAAATCAAAGAGATTTCATCACTAACTCACATTAATTACATTGGCCTATTTAAATCAAATCAAAACAATTAAATACTTGGCTAAAGTAATTAATTAAAAGGAATTAAATAAAGTTTCTAATTACAACTCATCACTTGCACATGGAAAGTCAATCCATAAGCCAATGAGAGTTCACTCACATGGATCACCAAAGATTCAATCTCCACCTCTCTTCACAAATCAATCTCAACCATTCATCCCTCAAATTCTTCTATAAAAGGATTAAATTTTGAACTTAATTGGCCCCAATTCTTATAATTTAAATTATACTCTTATGCTGCTCTAATTTCTAGAAATCTAAATGCATTCTTAGTTCACAATTTTATATAATTTCATAATCTTCTTTGGTGCACTAAAATGAACTTTGCATTGCAATTTAGCTTGATTTCCCATTGAATCTTCCATTATAACCTTGTATATGTCACTAATTTATGCATAATCTCAAGGCAATTATAGCATTTAATCACACTCTTCTTATATATGAAGCAATATGTGAGTTTTGATGGGTTCCTTATGTTTTTTCTTCAATATTTCAAGTTTTAAGCATTAATATAATGCCATATTGAATTGTTGTGTTATAGTTTGTAGGTACAATATTTACACACACACACACACACACACACACACAACTTTGTAAAGAATCCTAACAGTTTCTACAAGGTATTGTAAATGCCTTAATCAGGTAGTTTCTAACAAGACTTAGAAGTTCTTTAGTGTATGAAACTTTTGTAAATCATTTAACATGGTGAATGTGTTGGAATAATGTAAGGGTGTGTACTGAGAGGGGAGGGGTGAATCATTACCCTTAAAAATATTTACCAATTAACCTTAGTAATCTTTTATTGCATTACCGACCATTGTTGCTTTACTACGTCATGTATGTAATATCATAGAATAAATATAAGTGCATGTAAACAAATATAGAAACATTCATGAAACTCATTTACACATGACACAAGAATTGATAACATAGAAAATCCCTGTTAGAAGGTAAAAACTTCGGTGGGGATGAAACCCACAAAGCTTCACTATCTGCAGGATGGAAGGTGTTGGTTAAGGCTACAAGTTGTGATCACTTCTCATGATCTTACCATGTTAGGAGTAACATGTTAGACTTGTTAGGTCTACTTTGTTAAGAGATTTCAGCAACACAATGTATGTGTGCACTCAGTTAAGAGATTTACAATAAGACTGTTAAGTCCACCTTCTTGAAGGATTTCTTCTATTTGCTACAATTGTTAGAGAGTAGACAAAAATATAGATGACTTGATAGCTTGCAATCTTGAATTTCTGATTACAGATCGATTAAGTTCACAAAAACAATATCACCTTATTGTGATGGATAATACCTCTGTTATTCTCAGTAGCCTTGAATCTAGTTCTTCGTAACCAAATTCTACTTTATCTTTTCTTCTACATGAAACTCTCTATCTGATCCATAGATGTCTTTGTGTAGCTACAGTCATCATGTTCTTAATTGATTACACACACACACACATATATATACAATGTATTAACCTAATTAGGTTTCATGCTTTTCTAGAATTAACTCTAATGATCTAAGGTTTATAACTTGACCTTGATCTCCTAGTTTTCATGTATACAATCAATTAAAATGATTGAATCCATCAATTACACTTTTCTTGATCCTAAAGAAACGGTTGTCCAGCTAAGCATAAAGATAATTTAAAGACTAAAGTTATTTAGTTGATGTGTAGCGCAGATCCACTTTTCTCGATGTTAAAATTGTCTCTATAGACTGGTGCTCGGTTATATCTCTATCTTGGTTGATATATTGCTCAATTGTTATTCTGTGCTCAGTGATCAAAACATGTCAGTGACTATTGTGCTCGATGAATGTTGTGCTTGGTGAATTCTGACACTCGGTGAATGTTGACCGACCAAAACTGTCTTCTTGAATACTAATGATAACATCTAATCATTTAAGGATTATCAGAATTTTGTATAGGTAGGATTGAATCTCTTAGTAGAGTTGTCTTAATAGGATTGTAGATGTACTTAACAATGTATCATTCACTCCTAATCGGGTGAGTCGCTCGGAAGGTGACATATTGTAGCCCTAATAGCAATTTTGTGGGTGTTGTCTGATGTCGAATGTGGACCTCTCTATTCAACACAAACGCAACATAGTCATTATACAATCAAAGAACTCACAAAGACAAACATGAATTGTTTGTTCTGCAAGCATGATTGAAGCGACCTATTGCCTCCTAATTAGGAGTGATTGTTGCAGTTTTCCCTCAGAACGAGAGCCAACAACCTGACCTTCTCTAATACGGAGGATTTTAAAGTGGAGGTGTGTGAAGAAGAGCCATCAATTGTGAGAAATCTGCATCTAAATATGATAAAATGCTGCTATTCTACGAATTGAAACATGTTTTAAGCTATGAAAAATGAATTGCAATTATTCTAAATATGAGATGTAACTAGCTATGGAAGTAAAAGTGCAATTTAAGCTAAGAACTTGAAATGATTCTAGTCTATAAAGAAAATGCTTGAAATTTGGAAATGTATGCTCTTTAAGCTAGAAATTGATTAGCAATTGCATTGAGAAAGCTCTAAAACATTAAATTGAATGGTTATCTTTTAGAAATAGATGATAAATCCAAGCTAAACTATATTCAATTACAAATAAAGATTGCTAATTATTCAAGAAAGTACTCTAAAGCATGAAAATCAAAGCTAAAATTGCCTATAGTTATGATACTCA
>MU224129.1:320044-334816 GCA_018584345.1 Thuja plicata | reverse complement strand
AGATATAAGTAGAAAGTAATAGAGAGAGGTAGAAAGGGGGGGATATATAGGCATAGAGAGTGATAGAGAGATGACAAGAAAAAGATACATATAGAGGGAGAGATGGCAGAAGAAATATAGAGATGTAGAGATTAAAAGTTATAGGAAGGGGGTGATGGAGAGAGAAGGTTGGATAGAGATATAGATGAATATAAAGTGAGAGGATGGGGGAGAAACAGACAGAGAGATAGAGATAGATCAAGAGGTAAAGATAGAAAGATATCTAGGAAGATACAGAGGGAGACATAGAGAGGGAGAGATAGAGAGGAAGAATTATCAATTTATTATAAGGAGATCTAGAGAGGATGAGGAGTGACAAACAAAGGGGCAAATACTTAAATGACCTTTCCATAACTCTACGACGTTCCCATTGCACACTAAGGTGTGATTACTATTCATTGAAGTTGTTTATATTTTTACCAGCAATAGAAATATATATATTTATTAAAAAAGAAACCCTTAGCCAAAAATTGTTTTTAATAAAAAATGCTTTTTCAAAAAAAAAAAATGTACATGAGTGGGGAGGGCCGAATCCCTACCCCGACCCCCCCTTTTTCCATTTGCGTATTGGCTGGAACCCTCCCATATCTGCCTCGGTTGCCTCCATACATAGACGATCTCCCCCCTCTCTCTCTCTCTCTCCATATTTCGTAACCCTAACCTGCATTTTCATCAGACACATAAAGTATTAAAGAATATTAAACTAATAACACAAAAGTAATAAAATAATGATAAAAATAGTGTAGCGAAGAGTTGTATTTATAAGATTTACTTTTGGATTTTAATAAGATTATTTTAAAAAAAATCAAATCTTTGGATTTCAAAAGAGATTTCAATGGAGTTACTTTTTGTAAAGTTTGACTCAGTTAGAAGTGTGTAGAAGTTTGCTTGAATTTGTAAGTGTTCTTGAATTACTTTTTAATTTAACTTATTAGTTTTATTAAGTAACCTAATTTGAAAATGGGTAATTCTCAACTAGACTAATAAAGAATTTTCCTATTAATAACTTAATGAGGTGCGTCTTACGAAATTTTATAGATTTTCCCTTAAGATAGGTATTTACATTTTAGATTTGATCATCGGGGTTATTAATGAAGTAATGTAAAACCGTCAATTATTTAACGTTATTATTGTTATTTAAATTTAAATTATATCCCTTTAATTTTGTCCTACAGATTTAACAAGATTTATCTTTGGATTAATTCGAAGGAATTTAATAATTTATTAATAAAATTAACTTTTTATCCTTTGTGATTTTAATCATATTAATTAATTTAGTTGCTCATTAAGTTTAATGGGTTAATTTAAAAGTTAGATTGTAATGAGTGGACATTAATATTTTTCATAGATATCAAATTTATTGAAACCATTTTATTGATGTGATCATTTTAAAGGAACATTTAAAATGAATTTAATTTAGTAATAATGTTGATAATTGAAATAACATTGGACTTTTTTTTATAGACCTAAATCGACCCTAATCAAATTATAGTTATTAAACTAGTTAAACATTATAGATGAATGTTAAAATTCAAGCACTCTTTCAATGCCTATTTGATTATACATAGTCAACTAATACCCACTAGAACCTATTCAGGATTTTTAACATGTGTCTGCAAACCCTATCTAGTTGTGACTACATACATGTACACATGTAAACATAAGAAACATTAGTCTATCTTAAGAAAAATTATAGTTGTGTTTTGCCCAACTTTTGGGCATGACATGCCTAAAGTTTTCAATCAAGAATGGATCAGATATGTTTTGAGCAGAGTACATGATGAATTTTTCTGGTTAGATAAAGATAAATCAGTAAGGATAACAAAAGAATTAATTCATTTGGTCACTGGTTTACCGACCTAAGGAAAGGAAAGGAGTGATAAACATGGATGAGATGAGGAAGATAACCGAGGCATCCAAAGATAGACGTGCAATGAGGGTGGACAAAGTCAAGGACTCATGGAAACTCAGTTTGCCACAATCGTTATCGGTTATAAATTATATCAGTCCAGTAGACCTAACACTGTACTAGGTAGCATTGTGTATGCAACCTACAGGATGACGAAATTGGGGAAGAATTATTATCTATTAGATATGGTGCGGAACCAATTATTTGCTAAAATGAAAAGACTAAAGAAGGATTGCAAACAAGAGGTTAAGTTTAAAATCATTACTTATGTGTTTATATTTTTATGTTGAAAACTTTTTTTTGGGAATTGGTACAATGAACTGGAGTATAGATAGACCAATCATTTATCAGATAAATGAATATATTGAAAAAAAAAGGAGAGGAATTCAATAAAATCATGTGGGGATATTTTAAATAATTTCAGATCAAAATGCAAGATCGCTATCGGATACCCCCATCGGTAGTAGATAAGTACAATGACTCTATTTGTTTTCTAGTGGACAAAAATACTTGCAAGATTAAACCTGTGGAACCAAGGACATCTTGGGTCCAAGTGTTTAGTTATGAATTTGTAGAGACAGTCTGTTAGAATAACTGAGAGGGGGGGGGTGGGGGTGGTGGGTGAATCACTAGCTTTAACAATTATTCCAACAGATCCAACCAAAAAATTATCTCTCAAATATAATACCTTTAGCTATCTTACACTCCCAATTTCATCAAGATGTATGCCATAAATAATCTTAACAAATATAAAATGATCGGTAAGATATACTATTTATCTTTTTTCAACTTTACCAAGTAGCAACAAATAAACTTAGTGTTAACTGACTAATCTAGTTTCAATAACGTGTAAAACAAAATATCAATACAATGTAACATTTACATATTTGATACATATTTTAACGTGGAAACCCAATATGGAAAAAACTACCTAGGACCGGTAACCCAAAATATTTTCACTCTTCTAAAGTGAGATCGGTGAAGAGCCAACCTTGTTAAAGGTTACAATACACACTGTTAAGTGTGACCTTGTTAGAGGATTTAAAACCAACAGTTTGTCTTTTGACCTAGCACTCACTATGTTGTCAACAAGAAAACCTTTTGATACTCTTGAGTATCTCAATACAATAAGGACTGTTAAATCCCACTTGGTTAAGAGATTTTCTGAATCAATGGTTAAAATGATACATTAAATGATCTATTCAAAATACAACTTTGTTTTGTAAATATTTAGATCTATTGTTAGTCCAATAATACCTCTCTGATCAATATATACTTTAGTTCCTTTGCTTTATTTCTTTACTCTACTCGGTGAATGCTCTGTCCTCTATTGCTCAGTGTCTGCAAAATTCCTTGGTTCCGTTATTCAACCTATATGATCAGATCTACATGAAGAGTTCTATCTTCACACAAAATATACTCAGCATTCCTCTCTTTGATAATGAATTCCTTGTCTCTTTATATAGACATGATTAGCCACTCAATCTCCTTGTTTTTATCGTAGGTCTCTCCTTGATCCGTGAAACTTGCCATGATTTGCTTTATCTCGTAAATATCTCCTTTAGTTTTATTCTATAAATCTCTCCTTGATAACTGTGAATAAAACATGCTTTTAATCTCCTTACTTTCTTTAGATTAACTGATCAATGATAATAAAATAATCAATCAACCAATCCCTAAATTGTAGCTCTGCTAGCTAAGCAATTTTGTCATTCTTTAACTCTAGTTATGCTCGGTCATCAGCTTCGGTTATGCTCAGTCATTAACTCCAGTTATTCTTGGTCATTAACTATTGCTCGGTAACACTTTCTCAGTTACTGTTGTGCTTGGTATACACTATGAACTACTCCGTGTTCACTGCCACACGGTGTATACAGACCTTTTATGTTTTACCGACCACATAAACTTTGTCTCTTTAGATCTTCAAGGTTATGACAATATGTGTATGAACAATCAAACCATATCAAGTTGACAGATCAATGAAAATACAATACATTAACTAATTTAATGTCTTGCATTCACTTTTCCAGCTCAGTGATCATCAACTTATCATCTTCAAACATTCAATCAGTTATAGTTCATCAATCTCTCCCTTTGGCATTGATGGAAACACAATATGAAATATGCAGTATAAAACATGCCAGAACATACCAAACTTATTGTTCTATAACCAATTCAAATATCCGAATCTCAGTAAGCTCTTCTAGCTCAGATTTAATATGTTTAATCACTACAAAAAAATGTTTACCATACAACTCTCCTTGTAGATTTGATTCTTCTATGCTCTCTCCCTTTCTTCATTCCCTTCAATGGATAGGTGTAGAAATTTTGTCTTCTGATTCCGTCTCTCCCTTTCTTGTAGAATCTCTTCTCCCTTTTCTGGATAGATATGGAGTGTTAACTTTCTCCAATTCTCTCCCTTTGATGGATGGTTATTTCATTGACAGTAACCTTTAGATATTATCTCCCTTTGTGTTGTAGAATCTCTTCTCCATGATGGATATTTCATTGAATCTTTCTCTCTCTTTGACAACAATACAAAAAAAAATATACAACTTTGTAGTAGCTAACAATATCTCTGGTGTGTGGTTCAGAAAAGTACCTTTAGTGTACTGATATGTCATTGCAGTCCATATCTCAGCTTGCATGAACATGATTAATCTTCTAATAATGTGTAGGTTGTTGCAACCTCCTAGTCAACTTAGTGACCAGTAGACAAGGGACGAACCCCTAGTCTATTCCTCAGGTATTCAAATGTATCTTTTGGTAATGGTTTTGTGAATATGTATGCTAGTTGTTCTTTGGATTGTACATATTCCAATATTTCCTATTTCTCTTGTACTTTTTCCCTCAAGTAATGATACTTAATAGATATGTGCTTTGTCTTAGCATGAACCACAGGGTTCTTCAAAATGTTTATATCACTTGTATTGTCACAATAGATAATTACTCGGTCAAGAATTTCCTCATTCATACCTTTCAACAATTGCTTGATCCATGCAATGTTAGAGCAATTTGTAGTGGCAACTACATATTCTATGTCTGCAGTTGATTGAGATATGCATGCTTTCTTTTTAATTATCCATGTGACAAGTCTGTATCCCATAAAGAATGATCCTCCTGTAGTGCTCTTTCTATCATTTATGTTTCCATCCTAATCAACATCAATATAATTTTGTAGCTCAAATTCGCCTTCTTTATTGTACCACAAACCATAGTCTTCAGTATTCTTCAAATATCTCAAAATTATTTTAACATCATTCATGTGTGATTCCTTAGGGTTAACAGAGAATCTTGCAACTATACCAACTACGTGTGCTATATCAGGTCTAGTGTGTACAACATACATTAGTTTACCAATCATAGATCTATATAAGGTCTGATTTACCTCGGTTATCTTGTCTTACTTTGTCAATTTGCATCCAATTGTCATAGGTGTTCCAACTAGTTTGGAGCCCTCCATCTTGAATATCTTCAGAACTTATTTGATGTATTTTGAATGTGTGATGTAGATGCCTTCAGCCTGTTGTAGAAGCTATAGACCAAGAAAAAAAATGATCTCTCCAAACATTGACATTTCAAATTCTTTGTTCATTTCATTAGCAAATGTCTTTCATAGCATATCATTACCTCCAAATATGATATCATCAACAAATATCTCAGCAATAAAAACCTTATCATCAGTATCTCCTTTCAAATATAGATTGTTGTTGTCACTTGTTCTAACAAATCCAATACTAGTGAGATAAGAGTGAAGTCTTTCATACCATGCTCTCAGTGCTTGTTTCAATCCATACAAGTCTTTGTGTAGTTTACAAACCATGTTCCTCTTGTTAGGATCAACAAACCCTTCAGGTTGTTCAATGTATACCTCCTCTTCTAGTATTCCATTAAGAAATGCAGATTTAACATCCATTTGGTATACTTTGAATCCTTTAAAAGAAACATAAGCAAGTAGAATTCTTACTCCTTCTAGTATAGAAATGGGTGCAAAGGTTTCTCCATAGTCAATACCTTCTTCTTGTGCATACCCTTTGGATACCAGTCTTGCTTTGTTCCTTGTGACTTCTCCATTCTCATTAAGTTTGTTTTTGAAAATCCATTTAGTGCCAATGACATTTTTGTCACTCGGTCTAGGTAATAATGTCCATTTTTTATTCTTCTCAATCTATTCAATCCCTTCATTCATTGCACTAACCCATTCTTGATTCTCAAGTGCAGCATTAAAATATTTCGGCTCAAAATCACAAATCAAACATCTATTGTTTAGTGACTTACTTCTTGTTCTCATTCCTACTCTTTTTTCCCCAATGATCTAGTCCTGTGGATGGTGTCTTATGACATATTTAGAAAGTACATGGTCAGATCTATGTTCTTGATTTTGATCTTTATCACTCGGTTTAGCATTGTGAGAATTTTCTTGATTCTTGGCGTGTGCATCTTGTTGCTAGGTTACATTGTTCTGCCGCTCAGATAAGGTGTTAGGTTCTTCAATGTAGATAAATTTATTGTAATCTTCAGGTTCCTTTCTACTTTCCTCATCATTTTTCTCATAAAATTCATCCACTTTAACATTTTCACTCTCAATGATTTTGTTATAAGATTTGTTCAGATATTTATAAGCTTTGCTTTTAGTAGAATATCCTAGAAATATTCCTTCATCACTTTTAGAGTCAAGTTTCCCATTTCTATCATCTTTCAGTATATAAAATTGACATCCAAAAATTCTAAAGTAACTCACATTTGGTGTGTATCTATACCATAGCTCATAAGGTGTCTTATTTGTGTCTTTCTTCAATTGAACTCGGTTCAATGTATAGACAACAATACTTACAACTTCTCTCCAGAATATTTGTGTGATTCCTTTTTCAATCATCAGTGTTCTGGCACAATCAAAAATTGATCTATTCCTCCTTTCAGCAATCCCATTTTGTTGTGGTGTTCTCGGTGCAAAAACCTATCTTGTAATCCCATGCTCATTACAAAAGTTAGTAAATTCATCAGAAATAAATTCTCCTCCTCTATCTAATCTTAAACATTTCAATTATTTTCCACTTTGTTTTTCAAATTTAGATTTATACCATTTGAACATATTAAATGCTTCAAATTTCTCTTTTAAGAACATGACATTCATCATCCTAGAATAGTCATCAACAAATAGAATAAATTATCTATCACCATAATAGCTCTTTGTTCTCATTGGTCCACATAAGTCAGTATGGACTAACTCCATAATAGCATTAGATGAGTAGGTTTTTCTCTTGAAACTAGACTTTGTCATTTTTCCTACTTGATAATTCTTGTACATAACATGGTCGGGCTTTGAAATACTTAGTAAGCCTCTCACTTTTCTTTTCTTACTTATCTTAACCATGTTGTCAAAATTCACATGACATAACCTTTTACGCCACATCCAAACATCTTCATTCCTAGCCAATAAACAAGTGGTCTCAATATTATCAAAATAGAATAGATTACCTTTTGTTTGTTCATCAGTACTGATCAACTTTCCTGTTCCATTATAGATCATTGCCTTTTTGTTCTCAAATGCAACTCGGTGTCTTGTGTTGTTCAACTATGAAACACTCAACATAATATAGTTAAGTCCTTTCACCCAATATGTATTTTCATATTTAATCAGATTATTCAACATGATGGTACCTTTTCCTTCAATTGGGCAAGATGAGTGATTACCCATCCTAACTAATCCACAATTATAATATTCAAAATTTTCAAACTTTTATTTATCTCCAGTCATGTGATGAATACAACCACTATCAATAATCCAAACATCATTTTTGCTAACTTTAGATATGAGTGTTGTTTCAACATAACTTTCTTTTTCATCTGAATCTTCCTTCATAGCAACAAATACTACCTCAATATCTTCATCAGAATCAGTATCAGAATTTTCATCTTTGTTCTCAACCAAGTAACAAGCCTTCTTTCCTTTGTCCTTGTAATCTCGGTTATCTCTTCTGTCAGAGTTTCAGTTGCTTCTGTAGTCTTGATCATCACTTCTGTCATACTTCTTTTCATAAGATCTATCATTGTCTCTTTCATCCTTTCTCTTGTTAGGGCATTTAGCATAAAAATTTCCAATTTCTTTAATTAAAATAGACCAATGGTAATATACCTTTATATCTTCCTTTACCTCTGTGTAATCTCCTAGCCATTAGTACTTCAATTTGATCAAGTTATTGCTCATCACTATCACTGTCACTATCATTTCTCATAGTGTGTTTGTAACTATATTTTCTTATTTTTACAGAAGACTTGAATGCATACTCAATAGTAGGTAAGATACTATTGTCATAGTTTTCCATCTCAAATGAAATAAGTCTACCAATCAAACTATCAAGAGTAACATTGTTACTAGATACTGCTCTCATTTCTTGAATTGGAGATACTCTAATAGCATAAATAAATAGTATGGTTCTTAGAATTTTACTTAAAACTGTTTCTTCATCAAGTACTACTCCTACTCCATGGATAGCATTAATAACTTCTTTGATTTTGTCACTGTACTGAGTGATGTTATCTCCTTCTTTCATTCTCAGGTCACCAAACTTATTTCTTAGCCTTTTATCTTTACCTCTCAGCACATTGACATCTCCTCCATGTACTAGCTTGAGTTTGTCCCACATTTTCTTTGCAAAGGTGCATGATTTCACATCTTCAAATTCAGCATCAGTTAGTGAAGAAGCAAGTTCTATCATCATAGAATTGTGTTCATGTTTCTCTCTTAATTGATCAAGAGTCAGAGGTCCAGTAGGTGCAACATATTTAGTATCCAAGTGTTGTGTAACATCATTTCCAATACTAGATAGATGAAGTCTTATCCTGATTTTCCATGATGCAAATTTTTCCTTGTTCAACTTATGCACATCCCTTTTACTCATCTTGTGATATTTATCTTAAGTCCTAGTAAACTTTTCTTCCAAGCACCAAAGCTTTGATACCAATTGTTAGAATAACTGAGAGGGGGGGAGGGTGAATTAGTGCCCTTAACAATTATTCCAAAAGATCCAACCAAAAAATTACCTCTCAAATATAATACCTTGAGTTATCTTAGAGTCCCAATTTCATCAAGATGTATGCTATAAATAATCTTAACAAATATAAATTTCTTGGTAAGATATACTATTTATCTTTTCTGGACTTTATCGAGTAGCAACAAATAAACTTAGTGTTAACCGACCAATCCAATTTCAATAATGTGTAAAACAAAATATCAATGCAATGAAACATATACACATTTGAAACATATATGTTAACGTGGAAAACCAATATGGGAAAAACCACCTAGGACCGGTAACCCAAAATATTTTCACTCTTCTAAAGTGAGCTCGATGAAGAGCCAATCCTGTTAAAGGTTATAATACACACCATTAAGTGTGACCTTGTTAGAGGATTTAAAACCAAAAGTTTGTCTTTTGACCTAGCACACACAATACTGTCAATAAGAAAACCATTTGATACTCTTGAGTATCTAAATACAATAAGGAATGTTAAATCCCACTAGGTTAAGAGATTTTATGAATCAATGGTTAAAATGATACAGTAAATGATCAATTAAAAATACAACTTTGATTTGAAAACATTTAGATCTATTTTTAGTCCAATAATACCTCTCTGATCAATATATACTTCAGTTCCTTTGCTTTCTTTCTTTATTCTACTTGGTGAATGCTCTGTCCTTTATTGCTCGGTGTCTGCAGAATTCCTTGGCTCTGTTCTTCAACCTGTATGATCAGATCTGCATGAAGAGTTCTATCTTCACACAAATTATACTCAACATTCATCTCTTTGATAATGAATTCCTTGTCTCTTTATATAGACATGATTATCCGCTCAATCTCCTTGTTTTTTTTGTAGGTCTCTCCTTGATCTTTAAAACTCACCATGATTTGATTTATCCCATAAAGATATCCTTTACTTTTATTCCGTAAATCTCTCCTTGATAACTGTGAATAAAATGTGCTTTTAATCTCCTTCCTTGCTTTAGCTTAACTGATCATTGATAATAAAACAATCAACCAGTCAATCCCTATATTGTAGCTCTGCCAACTAAGCAATTTTGTCATTCTTTCACTCTAGTTATGCTCAGTCATCAATTTCAGTTATGCTCGATCATTAACTGCAGTCATGCTTAGTCATTAACTCTTTCTCGGTAAGACTTGCTCAGTTACTGTTGTGCTTGGTATACACTATGAACTGCTCGTTGTTAACTGTCACTCGGTGTATACAAACCTTTTATGTTTTACCAACCACATAAACTTGGTCTCTTCATGAGATATTAAAGGTTATGATAATATGTGTATGAACAATCAAACCATATCAAGTTGACAAATCAATGAAAATACAATACATTAACTAATTTAATGTCTTGCATTCACTTTTGCAGCTCGGTGATCATAAACTTATCATCTTCAAACATTCAATCAGTTATAGTTCATTAGAGTCATCATTGGATGCATAGAGAACATATTATAGAAACAAAAGGATACATCAGTTAAACGGTTTGGAATATATGAGGAAGCCTATCAACAGATTACTTTAGATATTAAAAAGCCAAAGATTCTAAAAAGAAAGCACATATATTAAAGAAGTTAATTGAAAAATATGGAAGCGGTGAAGGAACATCTACTAAAGCACCGGCCTTATCAGAAAATAAAGAGATTGACCTAAGTGAAGAAGAAATAGAAATGACAACACCTATTACTATCACCGGTGAAGTAGAAAAGGAGATTGAGGTTACACCAAAGAGGAAAAATTCTACAAAGAGGCAACCTCCAGTATAAGATAAAAGAACAACCAGAAGCCAGTTAAGGACTCCTCTTGCTACATTAAACCACAAGGATATAGATGGAGAAGATACAAAATTTGAGAAGGAAATTATCACATGGGGAAAGAGGTCAGGCTACAAGAAATTTAGGATTCCTACCAACCAAGTAGAAATGACCAAGTACATCATAGATATAGGATTAGTTGGGATAAATAATCCCACTTCCTATTCAAAATTAATAGAGGATGATAAGAAAATGGTTGAGGACACCATACTCCAACATTTTCTTAAGTAGAAAAAATACCCTGGAGATATCAAAGATAATGTACCAAGAGAGTTGTATGAGAACTTATTAGTAATATGGAATTCAGCGTATCATTGAGTTGAGGAATTGAGATTGAAACTGTTGAAAAACATATTGCCTAAGCTATCGGAGAATGACATAGAAATATACATGGATAAGTAAAAGGAAGAGTTCAGTGCATAAACATTAATAACTATAATTTTAGTAAATGATGAATCAGCATGGGAACAAGATATAGATGAGGTATGGAATAAAATACTTAATGAAGCACAGAATCAAGCCTATTCAGAGGTAGGAACATCAAATGTTGATGACACTTTTATAGCAAATGAACTTATCAACAATGCATCTAATGCACCCCATATGTCAGCAACTAAGGAAATAGTTATTATTGAAGATATTACTAAAGAATTGGAGAAGCCCACAGAGAAACAAGAAAATTTAGCTCGAGTTTCTATTGGAACTGAAGTAGACAAGGTTAGTATAGAGAAGATTGAAGAAGAACAAAAAAGACAAGATCAGGTTAGTGTTCAAGTAATGCCAACAACCTTACCAGTGTTAGAATAATTGAGAGGGGGGGTGAATCAGTTAGCTCCCAATCATCCTACAGTCCCAAATTTCTCTAGATGTACATAAATAAAATTCAAACATTTAATTCAACTCGATGAAATGTATTTTGTAATCTCAAACTTTAGTCAATAGTGTTTACCGAGTATTCGTAAATTAATATTGTGATTACCGATCAATGTCAATAAAGTAAAGTGTAAAGAAAAATAATAATCCATAACATTCATGCTCATTGACAAGATTTTTAACATGGAAACCCTGCTAAGGGAAAAACTACCTGGGACCGATAACCCAAAATATTTCACTCTTTCGAAGTGAGCTCAGTGAAGAGCCAACCCTGTCAAAGGTTACAATATACACTATTAAATGTGACCTGGTTAGAGGATTTAAAAATAATAGTTCTCTCTTGACCATGCATTCACTATGGGATCAACAAGAAAACACTCAAAATTCATTAGAATGTCATAATAAATACTTTCTAATCCTAGTCAGTTAAGATATTTATCTATACAATTGTTAAATTGATACAATAATGATCTGAATCAAATACAACTTTGTTTTTCAGATTTTCAAATATATGCTAAGTAGATAATACCTCTAATCAATTCGTTCACTTCAGTTCATCTCATACTTCATACTCTATTCTTCTCGGTAATGATCTTTCCTCTGTCGTTCGGTGATGTCTACAGAAAATGCTTGATTATGTCTTTAACCAGTTTGATTAGTCATGCATAAAATTCACATGTGTGCATTATAGAATCGTGTGATTCATACTGAATCTCTTGTCTCTTATATAGACATCATAACTCATTTAATTTCCATCCTTCATATTTTGTTGTTTAATCTCCATCATTGATTTTTCCGCTTAAACCATCCTTGACAGTTGTGTTAAAAACACGTTTCAATCTTTGTCGTCTGATCTTCCTTGAATTTTCATAACTATTTGATCAACATAAAAAAACTTTATATTTTACCTCAAAATCATCAATTTATAGCTTAGCATTCTAGTCGGCCTCGGTTTGATTGAATTTCTCAGTAAATACCGTGTTGTGTTGGCAATCCCTAGCTCATTTATCACTGTGCTCGATATACACAGTGTTTTACTCAGTGTTCACTGTCTCTCGGTGTATACATAACTCTTCATTTACCGACCACATAAATTTTTTTTGTTCCAGATCTTCAATCCATAATAGATGTTTTCCACCATAGTGATAGTCAAATAAGTTGACAACAATGACAATATATTAACTGATAATGTTTATCATCATATCTGTAACTTGGTTGACTATCAAAAAATGACTTCAAACATACAATCAGTTGTAGTTCACCAGTCTCTCCATTTGGCATTGATGGGAACACAATATGAAATATGCAATATAAAAATGCCATACAAAAAATACCAAACTCCTGTTCTACAACTGCAAAAACTCACCATGTAGACTCTCCCTGCACATTTTGAATTTTTTGTTCTTGAATCTCTCTGTAGATAGATATTTATCTCCCTTTCTCTTTTCTCCCTTTAATGGATAGATATTTCATTGAATCTTCTCTCCCTTTGAAAAAATTTCCAAAAAGAAATATGCAGCTCTTCAGTAGCCAAAAAAAATATCTCTGGTGTTCAGTGTATTAAGTACCTTGCAGTGTAGTGATATGTATGTGTCAATCCAGTTCAGCTTTGCATCAACATGATTGATATTCTGATTTCATGTAGGTTGATGCAACCTCCTAGTCAGCTTGGTGACCAATAGACAAGGGACAAACCCCTAGTCTACCTTTCAAGTACTCAAATGTATCCTTCGATAAGGGTTTAGTGAATATGTCTACAAGTTGTTCTTTTGATTGTACATATTCCAGTATCACTTGTTTCTCTTGTACTTGTTCTCTCAAGTAGTGATATTTGATAGATATATTCTTTTTCTTTGCATGCATCACAAGGTTCTTTGAAATATTTATTACACTTGTATTATCATAGTAAATTATCACTAGGTCAGTGATCTCTTCATTCATGCCTTTCAACAGTTGTTTCATCCAAGCTATGCTCAAACATTTTGCTGCAGCAGCAACATATTCTACTTCTGTAGTTGACTGAGATATGCATCCTTGCTTCTTTCTTATCCAAGTAACTAATCTTTCTCCAATAAAGAATGCTCCACCAGTAGTGCTCTTTCTATCATCTATGTTCCCATCCCATTCAACATCAGTATAAAATTTCAGTTTGAACTTTCCTTCGCTTTTATACCATAGTCCATAATCCTCAGTATTCTTCAGATATCTACAAAAAAATTTTACAACATTCATTTGTGATTCTCTGGGATTTGCATAAAATCATGCAACAATTCCAACTGCATATGCTATGTCAAGTCTTGTGTGTACAACACACATCAATTTATTAACCATAGATCTATATAAAGTTTGATTTACCTCAAGTGTCTTATCTTCTTTTGTCAATTTGCATCGTTTCACCATAGGTGTTCCAACTAGATTTGATTCATCCATTATGAATGTCTTCATTAATTCCTTGATGCATTTTTATTGAGTAATGTAGTGTAAGATCTAAATTTGGAGGCTTTTTGAATGCCCTAGATCTCCTAAATAAGATTTGTATAATGAAGGGAAATCCTATGTCCAAATTCAGGATATTACATTTAATTATATTGATCAAAAGGATGGAAAAGAGCATGTAAAGAATGATGTGATAAGATGCCTACCTCATGACATAGCACATCTGGAAAAACTCATTTTCTGAGTTCTGTAGACTATTTCTGGAGATGCTGACAGTTGATACCAAACCAGAGCATAGAGACGGACAAAACCCAGAAATATTTTTCCATTCTGATGTCGTCTTATGAAAAAGGTCGACTCTGTACCACTTTTTCCAACTCAATCTGCTCAACTCCAAAAGTGTCCCTGTTTGCATACTCTGAAAGAAATCTGAAAAGGGTATCCAAATCTGGCCTCGGATCCTCTACCCTGCACCTACAAATATCTAAAAAGGGGTTTTGGGGTGGCTATATAGGTTTTTTCCTTAGTCAAACCCTTGTTTTGGTGGTTTCCACCTCCACGAATAGCTGAGTATATAGAATGTATATTGTGTGTGTGTTGCTCTTTGGAAAGAGTCTTTTGAACATGCAATATCAAGATCTAATCTTCTAGATTAACAATCCT
>MU224129.1:298398-309887 GCA_018584345.1 Thuja plicata | reverse complement strand
TCATTCCATCATGTAATCTCCCGATTTCGTTTCATGATCAAATGAAGGCAAAAGAGAGTGTTTATATAGAGATTTCAATATAGGTCTCCTAGGGCAATGCAATGGATCCAAATTCAAATTTCACCTCGAATCATGGTCCAATCACATTTTATAACTAAGGAGAAAACATATTAATTCAAATATCAGAGAAAACACTTCCGCATCCAAACCCGGGGACCTATTTCAAGTTTCTGACCCCGATAAGCTCCAAATTTGGAAATGGGAACCAACACCTATTAGGGGACAGGATTGACCTCATCCCTGTCCTAGGATAGGGTCAACCTCAGCCCTGACCTAGGATAGGGTAGACCTTAGCCCTATCCTAGGACAGGGTCGACCTCGGCCCTGTCCTGAGTTTTCAGGCAGATCAGCAGGATGTGACAGAAAGGCTCCCAGGTCAATCGGGGACCTAGGAAGGTGGGGGAATGAGTCAGAGTGTTAAGAAGGCCTAAAATGCCTAGAGAGAGAGTAAGATGAGGCCTAGGAGGACCAATACATAGGTCCTACCTAGAAAGAAGAGCCATGGAGAGGAAAAATACAAGAGGATCCATAAGATCCTAACCCTAATTTCACCTAAATATGTAAAAATGCAAATCTATTATACAAACATACTAAATGAGGGTGCTAAAATCATCCAAATGGAAGTGATTCCATTTTAAGATGATACATGTAGATATCTGCATTCTATAAAATTTGAAATCCAAGAAAATTTTTGATTTCTCCAAACATTGACATTTCAAATTCTTTCCTCATGTCATCAGCAAATGAAGTGCATAGGTTATCATTACCTCCAAATATAATATCATCAAAAAATATTTTAGCAATAAGGGTCTTATCATCATTTCGTCCTTTCAAATACAAATTGTTGTTATCACTTGTTCTAATAAATCCAATACTTATAAGATAGGAATGTAGTCTTTCATACCATGCTCTTGGTGCTTCTTTCAATCCATATAAAGCTTTGTGGAACTTACATACCATGTTTTCCTGATTAAGATCAATAAATCCTTTAGGTTGTTCAATGTATACCTCTTCTTCGAGTATTCCACTAAAAAATATAGACTTAACATCCATCTGATATACTTTCAATCCTTTATATGCAGCATATGCAAGTAATATTCTAACTCCTTCAAGTCTAGCAACATGTGAAAAATTTTCTCCATTGTCAATCCCTTCTTCTTGTGCATATCCTTTGTAAACTAATCTTGCTTTATTTCTAGTTACATCTTCATTCTCATTCAATTTGTTTTTGAATATCCATTTGGTGCCAATGACATTTTTATCACTTGGTTTTGGTACTAATGTCCATGTCTTTTTTTTCTGTATCTTCTCAATTTCCTCATTCATTGCAGTGACCCACTCTTCATTTTCTAATACATCTCTAACATTCTTAGGCTCAAATTCAAATATTTAACATGTGTTATCTTTCAAATTACTTCTTATCATCATGCCAGCTATTTTATCTCAAATAATATGATTTTGTGGATGATGTCCTCACATATTTAGCAATTACAGGTTCAATCCTTTGTTCATCATTGTCTTCTTTTGTAGGTTCATTGTGTTCTTGTTCATGATCTTCAATTTTAGCATTTTGTTGATTCTTGGTCTATGCTACCTATTGCTTGGTGACATTACCCTATTGCACGGTAATGTTAGGCATCTACATCGGTATAGTATCAGGTTCTTCCATGTAGACAAATCTAATGTAATCTTCTGGTTCTTTCATATTGTCCTCATCATTCTTCTTAGAAAATTCATCAACTTTCACATTTTCACTTTCAATGATTTTTTTGAGGTCTTGTTCAAACATTTGTAAGCTTTACTCTTAGTAGAATATCCAAGAGATATTCCTTCATCAAATTTTGAATCAAATTTTCCATTTTGATCATCTTTAAGAATATAGCAATGACTTCCAAATATTCTAAAATAGCTCACATTAGATGTATAACCATATCATAACTCATAAGGTGTTTTTTTGTATCTTTCTTCAGTTGTACTCGGTTCAGTGTGTATACAGAAGTGCTAACGGCTTCTCTCTAGTATGTTTGTGCAACACTCTTTACACTCATCAGTGTTCTAACACAATCTACAATTGATCTATTCCTTCTTTTAGCAATTCCATTCTGCTGTGGTGTCCTCGGTCCAGAGACCTGTCTTTTGATTCCATGCTCATTACAAAAGTTAGTGAACTCATCAGAAATAAATTCACCTCCTTTATCAAATCTCAAACATGTTAGTTCTCTGCTAGTTTATTTTTCTACTTTAGCCATGTACCATTTAAAAATCTTAAATGCTTCATATTTTTCTTTTAGGAACATGACAGCCATCATTCTAGAGTAGTCATCAACAAATAAAATAAAGTATTAGTCCCCATAATAGCTCTATGTTCTCATTGGTCCACATAGATCTATATGAACTAACTCTAAAATATCATTTGATGAAAAATTCTTTCCCTTAAAACTAGATTTTGACATCTTTCCCATTTGACAATTTTTGCACATTACATGGTCTGGTTTAGATAAGCTCGGTAAGCCTCTAACTTTTATTTTCTTACTAATATTAACCATTTTGTCAAAATTTAAATGAAAAATCCTTTTATGCCATAACCATATATCTTCATTATTTTCCAATAAGAAAGTAGTTTCAGAAGTGTGAAGACAGAATAGGTTACCTTTTGATTGTTCTCCAGTGCTGATCAAAATTCATGTTCCATCATAGATTCTAGCCTTTCTATTTTAAAATGAAACTTGGTGACCTGTGCTATTCAACTGTGAAACACTCAACATATTATAGTTAAGTCATTTTACCTAATATGCAATCTCACATTTGATTTGATTTCTCAACATAATAGTACCTTTTCCTTTCACTTGACAAGGTGTATCATTTCCCATTCTAACAGATCCACCATCATAATGTTCAAGAAATTCAAATTTTCCTTTATCTCCAATCATGTGATGTGTACAACCACTATCAATAACCCAAATTTCATGCTTACTAACTTTAGAAATAAGTGATTTTTCTACATACCTTTCATCTTCATCTGAATCATCTTTCAAAGCTACAAACACTGTCTCATTATCTTTATCACTATCAGAACTACTATCATTATCTTTATCTTCAACAATGTAGCAATCCTTCTTGCCTTTATCTTTGTAATCTCGATTATCTCTTCTGTCACACTGTTGGTTGCTTCTTTAGTCCCGGTCATCTTTTCTATCATTATATCTATCATTTCTTTCATCATTCTTTCTGTTAGGGTATCTTGCAGCAAAATGGCCAATCTCTTTACAATTAAAATATATCAAATGTAGTTTACCTTTATATCTTTCTTTACCTTTATGCAATCTTCTAACCTTTAAAGATTCAAGTTCATCAAGTTCCTTATCATCACTATCACTATCACTATTATTTCTGATTATGTGTTTGCTAATAGATTTACCAATTTTCAAAGTAGACATAAACACAGATTCCATAGAAGGTACAATACTATTGTCAAAGTTATTCATCTCAAAATAAATCAATCTTCCAACAAGAATATCAATAGTAATATTATTTCCAAGTGCTTCTTTCATTTCATGTATTGTAGAGACTCTTATAGAAAAAATAGGCAATAAAGTTCTAAGAATCTTACTTACAATAGTGTCTTCATCAATAGTTCCACTAGTTCCTAGAATAGCATTCACAAATTCCTTAAGTCAGGTACTGTACTGTGTTATGTTCTCTCCTTCTTTCATTCTCATGTCATCAAAATTTCCTCGGAGACATTCAGCTTTAGATCTCAATACATTTGCATCTCCTCCATAAACTAGTGTAAGATTATCCCACATCTTCTTGGTAGTTGTACATATCTTGATATCCTCAAATTTAGAATCAGTAAGTGAAGAAGCAATCTCCACCATTATAAGGTTGTGTTCATGTTTCTCTTTCATTTGATTGACTGTCAAAGGTCCAGTAGGTAGAATGAATTCATTATCCAAGTAATCTGCAATGTTATCTCCAATCCTTGATAGGTGTAGTCTCATTCTTCTTTTCCATGTCGATAATTTCTCTTTGTTTAGCTTTGGTGCATCTCTCGTATGCATCTTGTGATCTTTAGCTTAAGTCCTTCAAAAATGTCTTCTAAGCACTGTATGCTCTGATACCAATTGTTAGAATAATTGAGAGGGGGAGGGGGGAGGGGGTGAATCCGTTAGCTCCCAATTATCCTACAGTCCCAAATTCCTCTAGATGCATATAAAAACAATTTCAAACATATAATTCAACTCGGTGAAATATATTTTGTAATCTCAAACTTTAGTCAATAGTGTTTACAGAGTATCAATAAATTAATACCATGATTACTGATTAACGTCAATAAAGTAAAGTATAAAGAAAAATAAAAATCCACAACATTCATGCACATTGACACATAGATTTTTAATGTGGAAACCTTGCTAAGGGAAAAAAAACCTGGGACCAGTAACCCAAAATATTTCACTCTTCTGAAGTGAGCTCGGTGAAGAGCTAACCCTGTTAAAGGTTACAATGTATACTGTTAAATGTGACCTGGTTAGAGGATTTAAAACTAACAATTCTCTCTTGACCATGCATTCACTATGTGGTGTAGGAGCACCTAGAGAACTTAGGGTTAAAATCCCTTAAGAACATTTTGGTTTTGTTTAATTTTGGTTTAAAAGGTGTTTATTCATTCACTCTTGTAATGACCAAGAAAAAAATGGGTCAGATGGGTGAAGAAACACTGTAGTTTCCTAGTTGCTTGTTTTTAGGTTAGTTGTGTATTTCTAAGGAAGTTTATAATCCTCTAGAAATCTAACCAAGGCATTAGGAACCTTAATAAATTTTCTCAGTAATACTGGTGCTTGGTAAGAATGAGGCTTGGTAAGAATGATTCTCGGTAATACTGATACTCAATAATATAGATGATCGGTAACACTGGTGCTCTGTAATACTAATGCTCGATAAGGATTTTTCTTGGTACAAAGAGTACTCGGTGATTTTGCTTGGTATGTATTAATTTTTCTCAATAAAAGAAGTTACGACAACCCGAGAAAAGTGGATCTTGTCTATAGTGAACAATATGGTCAGTTGTAACAGTTCCTGAAAAGATGCTTTCGACTTGAGTGGGTAGTTAAGGTTGTTCCAATGATGGAAGGATTATAAAAAAAAATCTCATAAGCCTTCATTCAGGGAGACAATGAGAGATTAGAGTTAGAAAGTAGATAGAAATTTGAAGAGAGAGTTGGGGGAGAAGTTCAATATTTTGTATGGTTTTCTTATTTTTGAGTTAATGAAAAGTTGCAGGTTGTGTGTTTAATCATTGTGGTTTATTCTATGTGCAAGTAGTGTAAGTTTTGTTTTCATTTTTGAGAGTTGTAAGTTTCTGGCCTGTTCTGGGTTGTAGATCTAGAATGGCTCCTCATGATTCCTAAATCCATGATGAGAATCATGTGCCTGGATGGGATTTGAGAGGAGCCTCTGTACATAGTTTTCTTTTCTTTGTTTCTTGTAGGAGAAGTAAGAATCGTGATCTTGGAGTTCTTACCTTAGGCAAGCTTGGTAATAGTCCGGATAGGGAAGAAAGTGAAAAGCATGTTATGATTGATGTGGCTAAATGAGCTACTTTAGTCAGGATTAATCTATCCATGTAGGTTCACCAAGTGTGGAAGAAATAGTTTGTTGGTGGGAACTGGTTCTTGAGAAGGAGATGAAGTCATTAGTGACTTACTTTGATTTAGGGTTTGAGAATACCCTAGGAGGTCAAAGAAAGCGACCTTAGAGAAGAGTCAGGCTGATTTTTAGAGAAGGATCCCATTCCAAATCACTATGGGATCAATAAGAAAACACTCAACATTCATTAAAATGTCAGAATAAAGACTTTCACGTCCTACTTGGTTAAGAGATTTATCTATAACAATGGTTAAACTGATACAATAATGATCTAATTCAAATATAACTTTGTTTTGCAGATTTTCAGATCTATGCTAAGTACATAATACCTCTGATCAATTTGTTCACTTCAGTTCATTTCATACTTCATACTCTGTTCTTCTCGGCAATGCTCTTTCCTCTGTCATTCGGTGATGTCTGCCAAAAATGATCGGTTCTGTCTTTAACCAATTTGATCAGTCATGCATAAACTTTGCATGTGCGCATCATAACATCATGTGATTCATGTTGAATCTCTTGTCTCTTATATAGAAATCATAGCTCATTTAATTTCTATCCTTCATATTTTTCCGTTTAATCTCCATCATTGATTTTTCCGCTTAAACCATCCTCAGTAACTGTGTTAAAAACACATTTCAATCTTTCTTGTCTGATCTTCCTTGAATTTTCATAACCATTTGATCAACATGACAAACTTTATCTTATACCTTGAAATCATCAATTTCCAGTTCAGCAATATATTCGGCCTCAGTTTGATTAAATTGCTTAGTCAATACCATGTTGTGTTGGTGATCCCTAGCTCGGTTATCATTGTGCTCGGTATACACTATGTTTTAGTTGGTTTTCACTATCTCTCAGTGTATACATAACTCTTCATTTAACGACCACAAACTTTTTTTTCTATATCTTCAATCCATAATAGATGTTTGTCACCATAGCGATACTCAAATAAGTTGACATCAATGAAAATACATTAACAGATAATGTTTATCATCATATCTGTAACTCAGTTGACTATCAACAAATGACTTCAAACATACAATCAATTGTAGCTCATCAACTAGACCCCCCACTATAGAGTACAAACGAACTGTTACAGGATATGAAGAAGAAAGATGAAGTATTTAATGAGTAAAATCCTACATCGGCTAAGAGGCAACACTCATCAACTAACATAGAACAGACATATAATGACAAGGGAATCAACATCAAGAAGCAACAAGATACAATGAATATCAGTGAGAAGCAATCATAAAAAAGTGAAAAGATCACTGAAGACAAGAAGAAAGATGAAGCCAAATAGAAGCAAGATTAACAGAAAGATTAAGGTGATGATAGTTCAAATAAAAATATGAAAAGAAAAAGCATAAATATAATAAAGACAAATGAAAGAGAGAGATAGAAGAAGAAGAATAAGAAGAAGATGAAGATGATGATGCAGATAATGACGATCCTAAGTTTGAGATACTCAAATAGGATCCACGGAAGCTGAACAAGAATAAAGAAAAAGAAGAGTATGCTCAAGTCCTAAACAATAAAGCCAAACTATACAAGGAGAGAGTGAAGAAACATAAGAATAAAATTTTGTTAAAGACATTAGATCTATTTGAAGATCTCATGCCCGATGTAACTGTGGATACTCAAGAATCACTTGTTTATCAATTGAAAGCCTATATAGATGAAATCCATTATTCATGAGAAGACTTGGAAGATAGACTTACTCAGAATGTGACGTAGAAGCTAGAGAATAATATTGTACAACAATTATTAACAAAGATCATAATTTTAAAGGTAGAACTATCTGAGGTAATTTCCAAGATGAAAGAAATTTTGAAGAAAGCAACAACTATGTACACAACATTGTATAATTTTGTGGAGTTTATTGGTGATATTGATCATAAGATTAAAGGTATTCAGACTGAGATAGCCCAACATATTGAAAATCTCCAACCAAAGACAAATTTTATTAATTATTCAGCTAATTTGAGGGAGATTATATCAAAGGAGAAAGAATTAACAACCGAGGGAGCAGGCTTGCACATGAAATTTTTGGAACTACAAGGTATAATCACTCCGCATATTGATATTATTCAAAAAAATATTACAATAGTGGAGACTATAGTACAGACCACCAAGCTTAGTCTCGTGGGTAGCCTTGAGGCACTTGCATCAGAATTAAACATACACATGATAGGATTGAATGCACTACAGGAAGCATGGGATGTAATTTTGAAAATTATAGCAGACAAGTATAAATTTATAATGGATAAATTACAAGTATATGCCTAAATACATTTGGCATTGAGTTCTAAAAATGGGGAATTAGTAGTTTGCAGTAGTAGTATATCATAAAGGAGAAGTAATAAGAAAGGGGAAGCAACGACATAGATACAAATTTTATCAGAAGATACATGACATATGACATATTGACAAATTTTTTGACATCAATGCTAAAGGGGAAGATTGTTGAACATGAAATGATGATAAGTTTTTTCATTGATGTAAAATAGTATCGGGATTACTATCAGAGATAAGGAAGAGTTATCAAAATATAGAGGTCAACTATTGGAAGTCGACCACTATCAGACCTAAGGGAAAGCATGAAGCAACTGACAAGAGGTAAAACAAAAAAACAATTTATGGGAAGATCGAGATTAAGATTTTGGTTAACCCTAAGATCAAAGGTCATAAATAAAGGAGATTTAAAGTTAAATAGGATTAAGGAACATATTAGATAGAATCGAAGAAAAACAGAGCAGTGAAGCGAATCAAAAGCAAAGGAAAAATAGAGAAAAGAGATTGAGGACTTAAGGGATCTAAACAAATTTATAAGGAAGCACATACATTTTGTTACTAATTTTTAAAGATTCCTAATAGTTTCTACCGGGTATTGGAAATCCCTTAATCGGGTAGTCTCTAACATGACTTAGAAGTCTTTAGTGTATGAAGTTTTTTTAAGTCCTTTAATAGGGTGAATGACGTATAGGAAGGATTGAATCTCTTAGCATGTTAGTCTTAATAGGACTGAGATGCACTTAACAATGTATTAGTCACTCCTAATCAGTTGAGTCACTCGAAAGGTGACATATTGTAGCCCTAATAGGCAAAACTTTTTATCTGCAGTAAAGAGTTGTGGGTGGCATCCCCACCATAGTTTTTCCCTTTGACCAAGGGTTTATGCATAACAAAAATGTAAGAGTTATGGGTGTGAATATGAATGTGTTTATTTTTATTTAATTTATGGTTATGTTACAATCTATCAGTAATACTGAGAACACTATCGGTTAAAGACACTATGAGATAATGGTTAAAAGGATCAAAGTTTAATTCACTCCAAAAGAGTTTAAATTTTTTTAGATTTGATTCAACCTCATTTAATTACCTAATCTTTCCAATTAAAAATTAATGAAAATATAATGCAATGAAAAAGACTACATGAACACTAGATCTTTATGTGGAAATCCCAATGTGGGAAAAATAATAATGAAAATTGAACTAAATGAAAATTTTGAATACAATGTCTTAGGCCAAAGACCAACGAAACTCATTTCTCCTTATGTTGACTTGTAGGCTAAGGTACACAACCTTAGGGAAACAAATGATGGACTTTCAAAACTAAGATCCATGATCCTAGGGCAAGATACACATGACTTTCTAACTGAAACATACAACTCCAGGACAAGTAAATGTTTAAAAAAGCTACCAAAATAACTCGCTATCTTCTAGTAGGCGCAATGAATTGATTAATTTAAATGAAGAAGAATCTCCTAATCATGAAATAATCCTCAACTACATTATCAAGCATCCAATGTCATGCAAAACATAAAACACACACTCACCTCCTCAATGTTTCTTTATTTTAAAAGATATTATTAATAAAGAACATCACAACTTATATTTGCAAATATAGTCTTCCACTTTTTCATAACATTTAATTCACTTCAAATCAAACTCAACTTAAACATATACATACCGTTATGTATCACCTTGACCATTTAAATCTTCAACTAGGTCAACCATGGTAGAGATAAATAAATATTTACACAAAGTTGGATACTATGAAAACTTGCACTAAATGTAGTCCATCCTAGGATATAAAGAGAACCTAAATCCATCACAACATGCCTTCCACAATTTGTTTAACTAAAGAGCACGGAACACAACATCTTCCAAAGTCAGTATCAAACGTAACTTATAGAAAAACATTGAAACATGTTAACTAGTCGGTCCAAAAATATCCTCCCATTCACATAACTAAATGTGAATCTCTACATAGCATGTTAAGACCCATAAAAACCTATTAACTCAACCTCCAATGGATATTCAGATTAAAAGATCATAATTCAAAATTTAAGACAATCTACTAAGTTGGCTAGAGACCAACACAAACAATAATGTCAAACAACAAAACAAGGTAAATTCACCTGTAGAGAAAATCAACACATAAATTATGAGGGAGAACAATGCACAACAATTTTGAACATGTAAACCAAGCCATACACACAAATACTAAAATGTGGAGCATTCTCCAAATCATTCCTAACAAACAACCTCAATATCAGTAAATAACAAATCACAACTTCAACCTTTGAACTATTGAGGACCTTAAAATATGATAGCACAACATTAATAGACCATATACATTACAACTATAAACACAAGACATCATCTTCTTATATGGAGGAATGTAGAGCCTTCTCCGATAAGGAATTAAAATACTCTTTCTTGCATATTCCAACTTCGCTCATATTGTCACCTTATAGAAATAGCACATATTGGCTCAATATCACTAGAAGACATCAAAAATAATAATCTCAATACTCATTTATTGACCTCTATTCACTTCCCTTTATCAAGAAATAAAATACTCCATTAGGTTGACATCAATGCAAACAATAGGTTGACATCAATGACAACATTAAATAGATATTGCTAACAATCTCCCCCTTTACCATTGATGGAAATACCAAAAAAAAATACAAATGGTATCTTTCTCTTAGCCATCAACATCAACAAGTTTTAAATCAATGAAAACATAATGCAACCTTTCAATAATATCCCCCTTTTTCATTAATAGAAACACTTGTACCACCAAACAACAGTTGCAACTCTCTTCATAACTCTCTCCCATTCTTCTATAATTCTCTCCTCCTTTCACATTAAGAATAAAGGGTGCAACATTGAAAACCTTTAAACACTTTTCTAAATAGATGTCCCCCATCTAAGTGCATCTGTGATAACTGCAACATTCCCCTTGGTATATCTCATATCTCCAACACTTTTTCTACAACTTGGAAACCAAAGCTTTCATTTCTCCCCCTAAGAGAAAAAACCCACAATGATCTAGGGGAAAAAACAATAGACATTAATTTTCCCCTTGCAAAGATGCATCACTCATATACATCTAATTTAAAGTAGGGTTAATATCCCTTAACTTCTATTGGAGATACTCAAAAGTATCCTTTAAAAGTGCCTTGGTGAAAATATCTATAATTTGATCTTTTGTGGGCATGTAATCCAATCTTTCTTCCTTATCTTCAACCCTCTCTCATAAGAAATGATATTATATAGAAATGTGTTTAGTCCTTGAATGTGTAACCACCTGAATTTGGTCTGTTGCAACTATAGACCCTATTTTCCCTAAGTGTGACCATAACCTCGATTTATGTCCAAATGACCCTGTTACTGCTTGGCATAATTCTTTGAATCAATTTAATGTCCTAGGTGATTTTTATCACTGATTTATATTAACTATTATAGCCATACAATTCAAATCAATTTCG
>MU224129.1:259372-285266 GCA_018584345.1 Thuja plicata | reverse complement strand
CCCACTTAGGAGAGTCAACTTTCTCAAGCTTGACTCTCTCTAAGTCCACTTCCTCAAGCCATCTTCTTACACCCCCACATGCCTTATTAATGCCTTCATTAATATGAAGACCTTAAGCCCATGCCTCATTAATGCCTTGGGCATTAAAGGCTCTTACATGTTCATTTATGAGTCTCCAAATTCATAAATGAACCTTGTCCCCCCTCTCTCTCTCCCATTCTTCTATAAATAGAAGCCTGTTTTGAGAACAAAGGAGCCTTCACCTAAGATTGAAAATACATTGTTATGCTGCTAGATTAATCCTAGAATCACATTTCATCTTTCATTTCATGCTAGTTCATTGTTCTCATTTCATCTTTTAGAGCTAATATACATGTTTTTTAATCATTTAGCTTGTTTTTAAATAAAAATCATTCATGCTAGGTTGTATTCGTCACTAGTTTATAGCATATTCTGAGGGCTAATATGTTGTTAATCACACTCCTCCTAGTTAGCAGGAAATAGGTCAATTTTAGTGGGTTTTACATGCTTTTCTAAACCTTTGAACTAATATAATGATCTATTGAGTGTTTGTGTTGATTCTGACAGGTACCCATTTACACACACACAGAATGCATCACTGAGTGCTTTGAAATTTTACTAGAAATCGTGTTATCACCCATAATAAAAATTACATCATCATACATCACCTTAATATCTCTAAGAGTCTTCATCCACATTAATTGAGTGCAAAAATATGTTGCTACAATGTATTTTATGATTTTGATGTAGACAATGACACTAAATCGTGCTTCTTGCTCAACCAAGTGACCAATTTGTCTCAGAAAAATGCACCACCACTTGTACTTCTTTTTTCATCAGTACATCTAGCCTAAAAAACATCTATGTAAGATTTGAAAGTGGAATTTGTTGGTCCCACTGAGGGGGGGGGGAATGAATCAGAAAAATCAAAACTTAAACACTTAAAACTAAACTCATTGATTCACTCGGTAATACTAAATACAATAAATAACCAATTCACCAAATAACTCAATAACATAAGAAACAATACATCTCATATATGTAAATCAATCATTCAAACTTAGCGACATCAGATTAACCATGTAAACACCATATTTAACTCAGTTGACACCATATTTAATGAGGAAGCCCAATTTAAGAAAAATCTATGTGGGAATTGTAACCCATAATAAAAATGTACCCTTCTGAAGTACGCTTGGTTAAGAGCTTATCTTGTTAAAGATTACAAACACATTTTCTAAATGTGACCCAATTAGGGGATTTACCTTAGATTTGTTAAAATCTTCACCCTCTTAGGAGTGGCCTTCTTAGAGGTCTTTAAACACTCTTTTGGAATTTCACCAAGTCTAGGTTTTACAAATAGGACTGTTAAATCCACTCGATTAAGAAATTTCTCTGTTACAAATTTTAATAAGCAATAGTAAACTTTGATCTGTAAATATAGAAACTAGCTTTTCTTGTGTCAGATCCTTTATTCTCAATTGAATACTGGCATCACATACTCCATTGATCTCTTTCTTAGACTGTAGATTCTTCAACCTCTTTTTCTCTATTCTTCTTGGTAAATGTCATTCTTCAACTTCCTCTTCTTCTCTGTTCAATTCGTCACCCTCTTGTTCTCTATGTATTCTCATCCTTTATATACACATAATTTTGTTAGAATGAATTTAGAATAACTGAGAGGGGCGTGAATAATTTATCCATAGGTCTAGATGTACCAATTGAAACTTTATAGCACTTTAAGCAACTTAGGTATGGTTGGTAGCAACAATATAAATCAACAACATAAGTATGCAATTACTGTTCAAATGTAATCAACTTGCAGAAACTTAATAGTAAAACACAACATAACCATTCACACAAGTTGACACCAATATTTAATGTGGAAACCCAATTTGGCAAAAACCATGCTACCAAGTTTTCACTCTTCTGAAGTGATCTCTGCTAGGAGCCAACCCTGTTAAAGGTTACAAAACACATTTCTAAATGTGACCTGGGTAAAGGATTTAATCACCCTATCAGGAGTGGCCTTGTTAGAGGACTTAGAACATTCCACTTGAATGTCACCTTGCTCAAAGGATTTATACAATGACTATTAGGTCAACATGGTTAAAGGATTTTGACCGATACAATGGTTAGAAAGTAATCAAGAGGTGTGATCTGATACACACAACTTACTTTGCAAATCTAGATCTAGTTGAGCTCTAATGCTAATTCACTGAGTGGCCTCCATTCTCATTTCAATCTTCAGATCTTCTTGGAAATCTGTCAATCAATCACTTTCACAATTCTCTGCTTCTCCGCACAGCCTTCTCTGCTAGATCATGCCAATCAGCCAATTAACCATGCAATCCTCTTGCATACACTTAGCACATACATCACATACCTTTAATAACCCCTCGAGGTTATCTTATACCTCTTCATCTAGGTAAAATAAATCTTTGCTGCTTAATCAAGATCATAGATCTAAGGTTAGGTTGGATCCAACAGATCTTTCCATCATTTACATTTAATTTACTTCTCCAAAGCAAACACTAATTAAATCTTGAAATCATACATTAATTACGGTTACTTGTGCATTAATTAATTTGAACCAATCATGCTTAGCCTTAATTAACATTACATATCCCAATATATTCAATTATGTCGGCCAAAGATCTCAAATCTCAATATTTACCAAAATACTGGCGCTCAGCCGACACTGTGTTCTTCCTCTCGGTCATCAATGTTTTCTCTGGTAATTTACTGGCACTCGGTCGACACAAAATTTGCTCGGCATAAACTGATCCCAGTAAACTATCATCTTCATTTTAGTGTTATAGATAAACAACAAATTACTTTTCCAATGTGCCAACTGATCAAGTACCTTTGCAATTTCCTATAATTAAACCATTTCACTCGGTCTTCTTGTTCTCCTTGCCTTCAAATCTTCTTCAGTAATCAATAGATATGGTACTCAAATAGATAGAAATAGTCTCACCAGTTAAGGTTTGACATCAATGACAAAACAACAATTGTTTACATTGTGGCTTTCCAACAATCTCCCTCTTTGGCATTGATGGCAACACTAAATTTTAAAACAATAATTTTACAAACATAGTTACCATACAATCCAAAAAGTCTGCCTGTGTTCCTTGATATGAAAAAATCTTCATTAATGTCTTTAGTTTCATTCTGATTCTCATCCTGTAAAACATTTCTCCCTCTGTGTCTGTAGTCACACTAAAATCTTTCTATTTCTGTTCATCTGTAGACTCCCTCTTTCAGTAATCTCTCCCTTTTTCCTCTAAGTAAACTCTCCCTCTTTGACAACAATGCCAAAGACGTCGACATCTTTATTATGTAGATTCTTTGGTTCAAATTCTGTATCATGTTGTTCCTATCATCTTGCTTATAAATGATCCTCTTTTCTTTCCTTGTCTTTCTATCACAACTTTAGGCAGCTTCCTAAAGTGTAACTCGTGTGCATCAATGTGTCAAATATTCTGAATATAACATTTGATGCAACACTTCCATTCTGAACTAATTAGCCTCAGTTAGGGGAATCACTCCTAATTTACCTCACAAATACTCATGAGCATCCTTTGGTAGTGCTTTTGTAAATATGTATGCCAACTCTTCCTTAGTATGCACATATTCTAGTCTCACTTCCTTGTTTTGAACTAACTCTCTTAAGTAATGATACTTGATAGCTATATGCTTTGTCTTAGAGTGCATCATAGGGATCTTAGAAATATTAATGCCACTCATTTTATCACAATATATAACAATTGGTTTTGTGATCTCCTCTTTCATACCTTTTAGTAGTATCTTCAACCAAACAATATTAGAACAATTAACTGTTGCTACCACATACTCGGCTTCAGCTGTAGATTGTGAGGTGCAATTCTATTTCTTCCTTGTCCAGAAAATCAATCTCTTTCCTAAAAGAAATGTGTCACCTGTGGTGCTTTTCCTATCCTCCATGTTTCCATCCCAATCAGAATCAGTGTAAACTCTGAGTTCAAACTTGTCATTCTTTTTGTAATACATACCATATTCATCTATACCCTTCAAATATCTCAGAATTCTTTTTACTGCCATCATATGAGTTTCCTTGGGATTGGCAGAAAATCTTGCAACAATTCCAACAGCTAGAGCAATATCAGGTCTACTATGCACAACATATTGCAGCTTTCCAATCATTGACTTGTAAAGGGTTTGATTCACTTCTTTTGTATCATCATTTTTTGTTAACTTCTGTCCAATAGCCATGGGTGTACTTACTAGTTTTGATTCTTCCATTCCAAAAATTTTTAGTATCTCCTTGACATATTTTGATTGAGTAATATAGATACCATTCTTCATTTGATATATTTGTAAGCCAACAAAGAATTTGATTTCACCAAACATAGACATCTCAAATTCAATTTGCATCTCTTTTGCAAAGGTTTGGCATAACACATCTTTTCCACCAAATATAATGTCATGAACAAAAATTTCAGCTAATAAAGTACCTTTACCTTGTTCTGTGTTCAAATACAGATTGTTGTTTTCATTGGTCCTTGTGAATCCAATCTTTATCAGATAATTGTGCAATCTCTCATACCATGCTCTTGGTGCTTGCTTTAGTCCATATAGTGCGTTGTGTAGTCTGAAAACCATGTTCCTCTTGCCTTGGTCAATAAATCCATCAGCTTGTTCGATGTACACTTTTTCTTCTAATATCCCATTCAGAAATGTTGACTTTACATCCATTTGATAAACTTTAAAACCTTTGTAGGCTGCATATGCAAGTAAAGTTCTAACTCCTTCCAACCTTGCAACTGGGGCAAATGTTTCTGCATAATCAATTCCTTCCTCTTGTGCATATCCCTTGCATACCAGTCTAGCTTTATTCCTTGTTACTTCTCCATGTTCATTCAGCTTATTTCTGAATAACCACTTAGTACCAATTACATTTTTTTCATTCGGCCTGGGTACAAGTGTCCAAGTTTTTTTCTTTTCAATCTGCTCAATCTCTTCATTGATGGATTGTATCTAGTCTGCATTTTATACAACATTTTTTACTATTTTAGGCTCAAAATCACATAACAAGCATGTACCGTCTCTCAACTTACTTCTTTTCATAACTGTAGAATCCTTCGATCCTATGATTTGATCAGATTTGTGGTGCCTCCTTACATACTTTGGTAGAGTAGGTTCTTGTCTTGCTTCAGATTCATTATCCTCGTTCAATTTAGGTCAATTATGTGTCTCGGCATCTCCATCAGATAGCTCAAAAATTACCTCTTATTTCCCGAAAACCTCATTCTGTGACTTGGTAGGTGCTAGCTGTTTCTTGGCAACCTCTTCCTCATGTTTAGGTAATACATTAGAATCTTCCTCATCCAGATAAATAAATGGTTTGTAACTTTGAGGTTCCTGTCAGCATTATGCTTCATTTCTTTCTGCATATTCATTAATTCTAACACTTGCACTTTCCACAATTTTGTTAGTATTAGAATTCAAACACTTATAAGCTTTTCTTTTAGTTGAATAAGCAAGAAATATCCCTTCCTCACCTTTAGCATCAATTTTTCTATTTTTGTTATCCTTCAGCATTAAGCACTTACTTCCAAAAACTTTAAAATATCTTACATTAGGTGCATATCCATACCATAGCTCATAAGGTGTAGCATTAGTACCTTTCTTGACATGTACTCTGTTTAGGGTATAGACTGATGTACTCACAGCTTCTCTCCAATATTTCTGTGCAAAAATTTTCTCCATCATTAGTGTTCTAGCACAGTCCATGATAGATCTATTTCTTATTTTAGCAATACCATTATGTGGTGGTTTCCTAGGTGCAAACATCTTTCTTTTAATACCTCGGTCATTGCATAACCTATTAAACTCATTATAAATAAACTCACCTCCTCGGTCAGATCTCAAACATTTCATACTTTTACCTGTCTCTTTTTCAACTTTTGCCAAGTACCACTTAAATAACTGGAATGCATCAGATTTTTCTTTAAGAAACATAACAGTCATCACTCTAGAGTAATCATCAACAAATAGAATGAAATATCTATCTCCATCATAACTTTTCTCACCAATGGGACCACAAAGGTCAGTATAAACCAATTCTAGAATTTCCTCAGAAGTATGAGTCTTGCTCTTGAAACTAGATTTAGTCATTTTTCCCAACTAAAATTGCTTACACATTGCATTTTCAGGTTTCTTTAACTTAGGCAATCCTCTAACCTTTTTCAATTTTCTTATGCTTACCAAGTTATCAAAGTTTACATGACACAACCTTTTATGTCATAACCAAACATCATTATATTGTGCAAACAAGCATATCTCATAAGCTAAGTCTAGATAGAACAAGTTACCTTTTGTTTGCTCTCCACTTCCGACTAGTTCTCTAGTGGCATCATAGATCTTTGCCTTCTTATGATGGAACTCAACTCTGTAACCAGAAGTATTCAGTTGTGCAACACTCAATAAATTATAGTTGAGATCATCAACCCAATATACATTATCACATCTGATCTTTTCAGTCAATTTAATTAATCCTTTCCCTTTAACAAGACATGGTGCATCATTACCAAATTTAACATAACCACCTTTGCACTGATCTAAGGTCTCCAATTTATTTTTATCACCAGTCATGTGATGTGAACAACCACTGTCAATAATCCAACGATCACCTTTAATCATATAAGAAATTAATATAGTTTTCTCATCATCATCAGAATAATCTTTCATAGAAACATACACAACTTCTATATCATGTTCATCTGAATTGCTAGATCCACTGTCAGAAACTTCTTTAGCTATATAGAAAGATTTCTTACCTTTGTCTTTGTAATCCTTATACTTTCTGAAGTCTTGGTCATCCTTTATGTCTTTGTAATTTCTTTCTCTTCTTTCTTCTTTGTCATTCTTATCAGGACATTGAGCAACAATATGACCAACTTTGTTACAAGAAAAACAAATGATAGGAAGTTTACCTTTGAATTTTCCTTTTCCTCTAGATAGTCTTCTCACCATAAGTGCCTCAATTTCTTCCAGATCATCATCAGTAGTGTCATTGTCACTATTCACACATTTATTTCCTTTTTTTTATTTGTTAAGGACCAATTGGGTCTTGAATGCAGATTCAGTAGCTTGTGGAGTGTAGTTATCAAAATTTGACATCTCAAATGGAGTAATTCTACCTACGAGACCTTCCAAAGTCAAATTTTTATTAGGAGTACATCTCAATTCTTGAATTGCAAAGACTCTAATAGAAAATATAGGAAGAATAATCCTCAGTACCTTTCTCATAATGGTGTTATCATCAATAGTTCTATTAGCTCCTCTGATAGCATTTACAACTTCTTTTATCGTACCACAATATTGAACTATATTTTCTCCTTCTTGCATTTTCATTTCATCAAACTTACCTCTTAAACTTTTAGATTTGGCTCTCAGCACATTTGTATCTCCTCCATATATGGTTTCTAGGGTATCCCACATCTGCTTTGCATTTTTATAGTTCTTTATGTCTTCACATTCAGGATAGCTTAATGATGATGTGATCTCCAACATTGCTTGATTGTGTTCCTGCTTTTTTCTTAACTATTCAGCGGTGAGAGGTGTTGTAGGGGATACATAATCATGTTCAATATAGCATTTAGCAGCATCACCAATACCATCCAGATGCAATTTCATCAAACTCTTCCATGCAGGGAAGTTATCTTTGTTCAACTTTGGTAGCTCCTTTTTATACATCTTGATCTTTCGCTCCAAGTACCTTCAAACTATTTTCAAGAGACCAGAGCTCTGATACCTATTTTTAGAATGAATTTAGAATAACTGAGAGGGGGGTGAATCAGTTAAGCAACTCAGGTCTACTCGGCAACAATAGTATAAATCAAAAACATAAGTATGCAGTTACTATTCAAATGTAATCAGCTTGCAGAAACTCAATAGTAAAACACAACATAAGCATTCACACAAGTTGACACCAATATTTAACGTGGAAACCCAATTTTGGAAAAACCACCACTAACATGCTACAAAATTTTCATTCTTCTGAAGTGAGCTCTGCTAGGAGCCAACTCTGTTAAAGGTTACAAAACACATTTCTAAATGTGACCTGGTTAAAGGATTTAATCACCCTCTCAGGAGGGGCCTTGTTAGAGGACTTAGAAAATTCTACCTGAATGTCACCTTGCTCAAAGGATTTATACAATGACTGTTAGGTCAACCTGGTTAAAATATTTTGACTGATACAATGGTTATAAAGTAATCAGTAGGTGTGATATGATACATACAACTTACTTTGCAAATCTAGATCTAGTTCAGCTCTAATGCTAATTTACTGAGTGGCCTCCATTCTCATTTCAATCTTCAGATCTACTTGGAAATCCATCAAGCAATCACTTTCACAATTCTCTGCTTAGCCTTGTCTACTAGATCATGTCAATCAGCTAATTAACCATGCAATCCTCTTGCATACACTTAGCACATACATCACACACCTTGAATAACCCCTCAAGTTTATCTTATACCTCTTCATCTAGGATAAATAAATATTTGTTTCTTAATCAAGATCGTAGATCTTAGGTTAGGTTAGATCCAATGGATCTTTCCATCATTTACATTTAATTTACTTCTCCAAAGTAATCACTAATTAAATCTTGAAATCATGCATTAGTTACGGTTACCCATGCATTAATTAATGTGAACCAATCATGCTTAGCCTTAATTAAATTTACATAGCCCAATAGATTCAATTATATCGGCCAGAGATCTCAAATCTCAACATTTACCAAAATACTGATGCTCAACTGACACTGTGTTCTTCCTCTCGGTCATCATTGTTTTCTTTGATAATTTACTAGCACTCGATCGACATTATAAATTATGCGCAGCATACACTAGTGCTCGGTCGACACAAAATTTGCTCGACATAAACTGTTCCCTGTAAATTGACATCTTCATTTTAGTGTTATAGATAAACAACAATTTACTTTGCCAATGTGCCAACTGATCAAGTACCCTTGTAATTTCCTATAACTCAACCATTTCACTCATTTTTCTTGTTATCCTTGCGTTCAAATCTTCTTCATTAATCAATAGATATGGTACTAAAACATATAGCAATAGTCTCACTAGTTAGGGTTTGACATCAATGACAAAACAACAATGTTTACATTGTGGCTTTCCAACAAATTTTGCCTCTTGATCTCCTTAATTTGATTTTCCTTCATTTGCACTCAGTTGTTCAATCATCTTCTTCATATTTCATAACTTGATAAACCATCTCACTTTTACCTCAGAACTTGTACTTTTCTTGGAACTCTCATAATTATGTTTAACCGCTTGATCTCTTCCTTAGATCTCCTCATTGAATTTTCCATTCGTAGATATTGTAACAAAATTTATTTAATTCATTTCCTCATCCAGTTCATCATCACTTCACATTAAATTTGATCCTATCATCATTTAATATCAGTATGTTGTAATCGGCAAAACTTTATTTGCAACTGGATAACTGACATCATTCACTACTCGGTGTCTAACTCATCTTTGGTTCTCAATGCTTGGTAACTATGACTGAGTCACATAACATTCTACCAACTGACTCAGTCTAGCTTGGTAAAGTAACTTTTCCAGTCATAACTTAATTCATTACAGCTCCCAACTTGATCATTCAATTATACCGATTTGATAACATCTAATATATAGTAGAAAACAACTATATCATCATTACTTCATCATTGTCTAATTTATATTTGTCACCCATTTAAATTCTCCTCTTAAGATATGGTAACATCATAAAAATCAATTAATCAATTGTTTGACATCAATGAAAAAATAATAACTGATCTAACCATTTCTACAATCATGATACTCGGTATCACTCGGTCTTCATCATCTCCATCAGATATTCATCAGTTAATCAACAATCTCCCTCTTTGGCATTGATGACAACCACTATAGCAATGTTATAGAAATTTACGATGGCAACTCTCAAATACATAACTGTGCTCCCTCAGAGTTGATATTTCTGTTTCCACTTTGATCTCTGATTTGAATCTCCCTCTTGGATAAATATTTTGTTTCTGTAACATACATTATGAATCTCCCTCTTGGATAAATGTCATCAATTCATTCTTGTCCCTCTTTGACAACAATTCCAAAAAGTCATACTCCTGAAAACTTTTTCTAGTAGTGGATTATACCTTACATGTACTCATAAAACATTATATACAAAAATATTCTCACAACTTCAAGAATCACCTAAAGTGTGTCATACTAACATCAATTCAGAAGAAGATATTGTAATGAAACATAGAATTGATGCAACATTCCTCATGCTCTTTTGTGAACAATAGATAGGGGAAGAACCCCTAATTTACCCCTGAGATGCTCAAAAACATCTTTAGGTACTAGTTTTGTAAAGATATCAGCCAATTGTTCCTTTGAATTCACATATTCCAATTTCACTTTCTTCTCTTGAACTTGTTCTCTCAAGTAGTGATACTTGATAGAAATGTGCTTGGTCTTTGAATGCATAACTGGGTTCTTTGATATATTAATAGCACTTGTATTATCACAAAAAATAGTAATCAGATCTATGATCTCTTTTTACATACCTTAAATTAATTGCTTAATCCATACTATGTTTGCACAATTCATAGTAGCATCAACATAGTCAGCCTCGACAGTAGACTGTGAAATACAACTTTGTTTCTTTCTCAGCCATGTAACCAATCTTTCACCTAGAAAGAATGCGTCTCCACTAGTAATTTTTTTTTTATCAACATTTCCAACCCAATCTGCATTAGTGTAGACTTGCAGATCATAAGTACCTCCTTTTTTGTATAATAAACCAAACTCTTTCATGCCTTTCAGATATCTCAAAATTCTTTTTACTACAGACATATGTGTTTCCTTCGGATTAGAAGAAAATATTGCTACAATTCCAACAACGTGTGCTATATCGGGTTTGTTGTGAACAACATATTGAAATTTACCAATCATGGATCGGTAAAGAGTATTATCCACCTCTTGTATTTCATCCTCTTTAGATAATTTACATCCAATAACCATGGGTGTTCCAACAGGTTTGAAATCTTCCATACCAAAAATTTTAAGAATCTCTTTGATATACTTGGCTTGTGTAATATATATTCCTCCAATAACTTGTTTTATCTATAGACCTAGAAAGAACTTAATCTCTCCAATCATTGACATCTCAAACTCTTTTCTCATTTCATCAGTAAATCCTTTACATAAAGTGTCATTGCCTCATAAAATAATATCCTCAACAAAAAATTCAGCAATCAAAACTTTATTATCACTTTCACATTGTAAGTAAACATTATTGTTATAACTTGTTCTTTGAAATCCTATTTTGATTAGATAAGAGTGCAATCTCTCATACCATGCTCGGGGTGCTTTTTTCAAATGATATAAATATTTATGTAACTTACATACCTTGTTCATGTTTGTGTTCTCAATAAATCCTTTAGGTTGCTCAATGTATACTTCTTCTTCAAGTATCCCATTAAGAAATGTAGACTTAAAATCCATCTGATATACCTTGAATCCTTTTTAAGTAGCATATGCTAGAATTATTATAACTCCTAGCATAGCAATAGGTGCAAAGGTCTCTCCATAATCAATTCCTTGTTCTTGTGCATAACCTTTTCAAACCAATCTCACTTTATTTCTGATAACTTCTCCATTCTCATTCAATTTATTTCTAAAAATCCATGTAGTACCAATAACATTTGTGTCTTTAAACCTAGGTACTAATGTCCATGTCTTGTTCTTCTCAATTTGATCATACTCTTCTTTCATTGCTTTCATCCAATCTTCATTATTTAGTGTTTTCTTAACTTTCTTAGGCTCAAATGTAGATATCAAACATGTATTGTCTCTTACTTTTCTTCTGGTCATCACTCCAATGTCCTTATTTCCAATAATCTTTCTCAGGGAATGGTTCCTTCTCACATAATTTTCCAAAATAGGCTTGGTAGCTCTTGGTTCTTCAATATCAACATTTAGTTGTGGAACTCCTTGTTCATCTTCCTCCTCAGTAGGTGATATCGATAAGGTATCAGGGGCATCATGTTGTACATATATAAACTTCTCATAATCTTTAGGTTCCTTCTTACTACCCTCATCATTCCTTTATGCAAATTCATCAATTCTTACATTTTCACTTTCCAACATTTTGTTAGTAACCTTGTTCAAACATATGTAAGATTTAATCCTTGTAGAATGTCCTAAGAATATCCCTTCTTCTCCTTTTGAATTAAACTTTCATTCTCTAGAATCTTTCAGAATATAGCATTTGCTCCCAAAAAATTTAACATAACTAACATTAGGTTTGTGTTCATACCAGATTTCATAAGGTGTCTTGTTGGTACCTTTCTTTATTTGTACTTGGTTCAGTGTATAAACAACACTACTCTCAACTTTTCTCCAAAAGTTCTATGAAACTCCTTTTTCAATCATCAGTTTCCTAGCACAATCAACAATAGATATGTTTCTTCTCTCAGCAATCCCATTCTACTATGGTGTCCTAAGTGCTGACAATTGTCTTTTAATTCCATTCTCATTACAAAACAATGTAAACTCATCAGAAGTAAACTCACCTCCTCTGTCAGATCTTAGATACTTCAACTGTCTTCCAGTTTATTTCTCAACTCGGGCCTTATACCACTTAAACATTTGAAATGCATCAAATTTTTATTTTAAAAATATTACAGACATCATTCTAGAATAACCATCCATAAATAAAATAAAATATTTGTCTCTATAATAACTTTGAGTCCTCATGGGTCCACAAAAATTAGTATGAACTAAATCTGAAATTATCTATGTAACATAAGTATTTCTTGCAAAGTTCTATATTTAGTCATCTTACCCATCTGACATTCTCTACAAATATCATTTTTTGGGTTTTCTAGTCTCAGTAGTCCTCTTACTCTACTCTTTTTATTCACTTTGATTAAGTTGTCAAAATTAACATGACAAAACCTTTTGTGCCATAACCAAACATCTTCAAATTTAGCAAATAGGAAACTCTTCGTAGAAGTATCAAGATAAAATAAAGTACCTTTAGATTGTTCTCTAGTAGCAATCAAATTACTTTTCTCATCAAATACTTCCACCCTTCCATATTAAAATTCCAGTTGGTGACTTGTAATTTTTAGTTGTGCAACACTCAAAAAATTATACTTTAATCCTTCAACTCAATAAACATCATCACATCTTATGTTATTTAGTAGAATTATAGATCCTTTTCCTTCATAGGATATGGAGCATCATTACCAAATCTAACTTAACCTCCATCATTCTTTTCCAAGGAAATAAACTTAATTGTTTCACCAATCATGTGATGTGAGCAAGCACTATCTATAATCCATGTTTCATTCTTACTTACTTGTGATATTAGGGCTCTAGGTTCTTCTTCATCAGTATCATCTTTTATAGAAACGTAAACAACTTCTTTTCCATCATCACTATCAAAAGTATCATCATCACTTAGTCCTTCATTAGCAATATGACAAGATTTCTTACCTTTGTTTTTGTAGTCTTTGTATCTCATGCATATGTTTTCTCTTTTGTCCTTATCTTTGTTATCTTCCTTTTCCTCCTTATCTTTCTCTGGACAGTTAGATTCAAAGTGACCAACTTTATCACAATTAAAACATTTCAAAGGTATCTTACCTTGGTATTTTTCTTTGCCTTTTTGTAGCCTTCTAGCCAACAAAGCTTCAAATTTTCTTTCATTCTCATCACATTCACTAAATAACTCTTCAAGACCTTCACTACAACTATAAAATTTCTCACTATCACTTCTCAAATATCCATCTCTAGCAATAGATTCCCTATCTTTTCCAATATTTAAAGTAGACTTAAATGCAGATTCAATCTTAGAAGTAGCAAGAAAACTATTGTAAAAATCATTTAGCTCAAATGTAGTTAACTTACCAAATATAGTAGCATCCAGTGAAATATTCATCTGGTGTATAGATCTTAGCTCTTGTATAGTAGATACACGAATAACATAAATTGGTAGTAGGGTTCTCAAAAATTTTCTTGTAACATCATCCTCTATTGTGATCCCACCAGCTCCTCTGATAGAATTAACAATCTCCTTAAGTCTTGTACTATACTGTATTATATTCTCTCCTTCCTTCATCCTCATAGAGTCAAATTCTCCTCTCAAGCTTTTTGCTTTAGCCTTCAGAACATGTTGATCTCCACCATAGGTCAAAACAAGCTTATCCCAAATTTGTTTCAAAGTAGTACAACCATCATGCTCATCATATTCCTATTTGGTAAGTGTAGAAGCAATCTCAATCATAAATTGTGTGTGGTCTTGTTTTTTTCTTTGCTCACTGATTGTCATAGGTGAAGTAGTTGGTGTTACATATTCATTATCAAGAAAGTGAAGTCCATATTCTCCTACTCCAGACACATGCAACCTCATTCTACTTTTCCAAGTAGAGAAATGAGACCTATTCAGCCTTGGTGCTTCCCTCTTATACATCTTTAGATCTTGACTCAAGTCCTTTTAAACTTAACACTTCAAAGTAAGTAAGCTCTGATACTAATTGTTGGTCCCACTGAGAGGAGGGTGAATAAGAAAAATTAAAAATTAAAAACTTAAAAATGAACTCACTGATTCACTCGGTAATACTGAATACAGTAAATAACCAATTCACCAAATAACTCAATAACATAAGCAGAAATACATCTCATATATGTAAATCAATCATTCAAACTTAGCAACATTAGATTAACCATGTAAACACCAGATTTAGCAAGGAAACCCAATTTGGGAAAAACCTCTATGAGAATGTAACCCACAATAAAAATGTACCCTTCTGAAGTACACTCAGTTAAGATCTTATCCTATTAAAGATTACAAACACATTTGCTAAATGTGACCCTGTTAGGGGATTTACCTTAGATCTATTAAGATCTTCACCCTATTAGGAGTGGCTTGGTTAGAGGTCTTTAAACACTCTTTTGGAATGTCACCCAAGTGTAGGTTTTACAAATAGGATTGTTAAATCCACTCAGTTAAGAGATTACTTTGTTACAAATATAAATAAGCAACAATAAACTTTGATATGTAAATATGGTAACTACCTCTACTTGTGTCAGATCCTTTATGCTCAATTGAATACTAGCATCACATACTTCATTGATCTCTTTCTCAGACTATATATTCTTCAATCTCTTTTTCTTTTTTCCACTCGGTAAATGTTGGTCTTCAGCTTCTTCGTCTTCTCTGTTCAATTTTCCAGCCTCTTGTTCTCCGTGTATTTATCATCCTTATATAGACATACTTTTGCCTCTTAATCTCCTTAATTTTATTTTCCTTGATTTGCACTCAGTCATTCAATCATCTTCTTCATATTTCACAACTCGATAAACCATCTCACTTTTACCTCAAAACTTGTGCTTTTCTTGGAACTCTCATAATTATGTTTAACCACTTGATCTTCGCCTTAGATCTCCTCATTGAATTTTTCATTTGTAGATCTTTTAAAAAAAATTATTTAATTCATTTCTTCATCTAGCTCATCATCGCTTCGCATTAAATTTGATCTTATCATCATTTAATATCAGTATAATGTACTCGGTAAAAATTGCTTTGCAACTCGGTAACAAACATCATTCACTTCTCAGTGTCTAACTTATCTTTGGTGCTCGGTAACTATGAAAAACTCACATAACATTCTACTAACTGACTCAGTCTAGCTCGGTAAAGTAACTCTTTCATTCATAACTTAATTCATTACAGTTCCCAACTTGATCAATCAATTGTACCAATTTGATAAAATCAAATATATAGTAAAAAACAACTATATCATCATTGTATGATCTGTATTTTTCACCCATTTAACTTCTCCTCTTAAGATATGGTAACATAATAAAAATCATTTAATCAATTGCTTGACATCAATGAAAAAATAATAACTGATCTAGCCATTTCTACAATCATGATACTCAGTATCACTCGCTCTTCATCATCTCCATCAAATATTCATCAGTTAATCAAAAAAATCATTATCCCTTTCATACTACAATTGAAAATCTAGATTCCCTTTCAAATATTTGAATAGTCTCTTCACTACCTTACGATGAGATTTATTAGGATTATCTTGATATCTTGCAACCAAATAGACTATGTGCATAATATATATTCTACAAGTGTAGTCAGATACAAAAATCCACCTATTATAGATCTAGAAAGATTCTAATCCACTTCCAAATTTCATCATTCTTACTCTTATTCTTTATCGACACATTCAATCCAATCAATATTTGTATAAATTTTCATAGTGGAATTATTATCCCTTTTATACCACAATCCAAAATATGGAGTCTCTTTCAAGTATATGAATATCAGCTCCACTACTTTATAATGAGATTGCTTCAGTTAGCTTGATATCTTGCAACAAAATAGACTGCATGCATAATATCTTCTCTAGAAGTAGTTAGATACAATAATCCACCTATCATAACTTTGTAAATATTTTGATCCACTCCTAAATATTCATCATCATTTCTCAAATGACAACTAGTAACTATGGGGTTCTAATTGGTTTACAGTTCTCTATACAAAACTTCTTCAACACCTCCATGATATACTTGGTCTGAGCAATGAAAATTTCATCTTTCAATTGAGTGACTTTAAGACCAAGAAAGATGACACTTCAAATCCCTTTTTCATTTCTACAACAAACTTCTTGCAAGCATCATCATCTCTACCAATATAATATAATCAACATATACAACTACTATAATAAATTTATCACCTTCAACTTTGAAATAAAGATTATTGTTTACAATACCTTTCTTGAAGTTCTGCCACAACAAATACATGTCCAACCTTGTAGATACTAACATGAGTGAACCTAGATCTATAGAAGAGGAATTCTATATTAATTATGAAAAATATGGAAAATTTATATAGATAAAAAAATTACAGCTTAGAAAAAGAATGATACATGGGGTCTTGTACCATTTCCTAAATGATGAACACCTATTGGTTGAAAATGAGTGTTCAAAGAAAAACATTGGTTCAAATGGAGGTATTGATAATTATAATAAAAAATTTCTTGCAATAGGCTACTCTCAAGCAGAAGGTGTTTATTATGGTAAGATATTTTCTCTTATGGAAAAATGACTATTGCAAATATGGCATGTTTGTTGTCATTGATATCAAACTTGTTAGAAGGATGAAGTGTTGTTGGCAGACTTGTTGGCACTTAAATTTTATTTTTCCCTTGGTCCAAATGTATTATAACTTTCTCAGAATGGTATGATTAGCATAAATCATGATGAAATTGTAGTGTGTTTGATCTGAAATATGTTCATCTAATGATACAACATTAAGTTGTGTTATAAATTCCGTTATGTTGTTGTTGAGTTCCTCTTTCCTTAATACAGTTCAGTGGCATTGTTGAAGTTGTGGATGTAATATGTGAGCTAGTATGTTGGTGATGTTATGATGTTCCTAACACTTGGGTATTAGCATTATTATTGGTATTGTTGTTAATGTCATCCATCTCTGGTGTAGCATTAATGTCTCATTGTAGAAGACTTGAAAGACTAAGGTTATGAATGATGAAGAAGATTTGAAATGATCAATACAAATGTTGTTGAGAGTATTTACTACTTTCCTAAGTAGTGATTATTTGTATGGTATTAAATGATTTGTTGTTACTTTTCATATCTGCTACTATTCATATTTTCTAATGTATTGAGCTTATTGGTTTGGCATTATTGTAGTAGCTTGGTGATGTTATTACTAATGTTGTTGATCTAGTATTGCTACTACTTAGAATTTTCAGAGTGATGGATTGGTTTGTTTCTACTATTTGTGGTAACATCTATGTTGTAGTTGAAGACAAGTTTAATGTTCTGGTATTTCTAATGTTCTGTAATAGTAGTGAGCTCTATCAGACTGGTTTGGAGTATCTTTGGTGTCTTCTAGATATGTTTGGATACAATATTTCTAAACAATGATAGTAATCATGCACATGATATTATAATATGATTTTTGGTGATATGTATGTTTTGCATGTGAGCTTTGATGATCTATACTAAATATGTTGAGTTAGGCTATGTTCCTATGTATCTGATGTGCTACCTTATCTAGGATCATTCTTCTAGTTTGGATACGCTTAAAAATTATTGTTGGAATGTTAATTTGGGTCTCACCTTGGTGTGTGGAGATCTGCATGCTTCAATATTACTTTAGAAGATGTTTCATAGTTGATTGTTCTACAAGATTTAATTTATAATTCACAAGTTACATTTCATGGATGGTCTTGTTTAACATGTGGACCATTAGAACTATCTTAGGAAAATGTGTTGTGATATATTTGGGTCCTCTCTAAAGACATTATATTTTTCCATTAGTATATGCAAAGAAAAACATGATCTACACCATCGGTTTATACTACACCAATAGACAGGGCACATCACTACCTGATGCCAAGGTTACCGATACTGCCAAGTACAAAGCATCCTAAAAAACACTATTTAGTGTTATCTGATGACAAAAAAGACAAGGGAACCTAAAGAGTAACCAATAATGCAACCCGATGAAACAATCAAAGAGAGGAACCTGACAAATGAAGAGAACTCGACAATCAGTTCAATGAAGGAACACCGACAGACTTTCAGTTTACACCGACAATCAAGAACCCATAGTCAGTTACATCCCGCAAAAAGTGGATCTAACTTTCCACGTCTGATAAATCACTGAAGTTTTATATTTAGCTTCTTGATTTGTTTTAAATCAATTATGTGGGGAGAAACCAATGTAATTATTATTGTTTTTATCATTATAATTGTTTTAAAAAATGCAAACTAAAGGATCAAGGTCAAGTTGTATACCTTGGATCAAGAGTTAACACTGTAATGCGTGATTCTAGAATAGGTCAAATACTTGTATAAATAGATACTCAATCAATTGTGAACATGTTGTTCGATGATGATTGTAGCCACTGAGAGCATCTAAGTATCAGAAAAGAGAATTCATGCAAAAACACAAACAAAGATCAAATTAGTTGTCAATAATAGAACACAAGCTACCAACGAGCAAGAAAAGGTATTAATCAATCACTATACGTGATACTCATATTCTGTGAGCTTTAAAGGATCTGTAATTAGAAATTGTAGATTGCATACTATCAGTTCAAACATATTGTACACATTCTAAAAACTAGGGTACACTTAAGAAATACTTTCAAGGAAGGTGGACTTAATAGTCCTATTGTAAATCTCTTAACCGAGTGCACACTTCTTTAGTGTTGTTAAAAGATCTTAACAGAGTAGATCCTAAAAGGTCTCCACATCAATACTCCTAACATGGTAGATCATCAGAAGTGATCAATTGTAAGCCTTATCGGCTCCCTCCCATTCTGCAGATAGTGAAGTTTTGTGGGTGCCATCCCCACCGCAATTTTTACTTCCTAACAGGAGTTTTCTGCGATATCATATCTTGTGTTATGTGTCTATTACTTTCATGAATGTTGCATACAATTAAGTTTATGAATTAATACTACATGCATAAGAAAGAACATCAGATATGGTCAGTAATACAGTCAAGATTGTTTAATAATGATGAAAGGTGAAAAGTGTTAAAAGTTTTAGAGGTAGTGATTCACCCCTCCCCTCTCAGTACTACTTCCCATTAATCCCAACAATTTGTATCAGAGCTAAGTCTCTTCTTTGAAATCTTAAAGGCTTAAGAGAAAAGATCATACAATGGAGAAGTATAAACTTGATAAAAATATTGAGAATAAAAAGCTTGAAATTTAGATGTTCTATGAATAGTATAAGGAAGCTAGAATCGGTATGAGACAGCTGCTGGATGAAAGAAAGAATATGGCTTCTTGCTATAATGAGACAAATTATCTTGAGGAAGAGATTCCAGATTTATTTGAGTCTTTAGGATCAAATAAAAGAAAGGCATCAGATACATCAGAAGAAAGCATCACAAGCCTAACTAAGATCAATCTACATCTGGCTAGACAAGTCAAATCTCTGCAAGTCAGTCAAGAGACACAAATGGTAAGAATGATTGATGTCATGAACAATGCAAGGCAAGATGAACAAGAAAGAACTCTAGCAATTGATGATAGAAGAAAGATCACAGACAAACTACAAGAAAAGGAGTCTGAGATACAAATAATTAGAGAGCATCACCATGAGGTAACTAATTAGATTATTCTTATGAGTCAAGAAGCAAATAGAATGAAATTGGAACTCATTGAAAGAATACAGATTATCGGTGAACTAAGAGAAGAGAATGAAAAACTAAAGCATGAGTCTAGAATTCTACAACAACATAATGATATTCTTAAGAGAGCTGAAGAGAGTACAAAAAGGATGGATGAATTCTTGAATGCACAAAGAAGACCCAACACCAACACTGGACTAGGGTACATGGAGCATGGAGAGTCATCAAATGAAGCTGATCCAAAACATCCTTACACCAATCCTAAACCAAGAAAGATGACATGCAATCACTGTAGAAAGCAAGGCCACACCTCCAATGTTTGTAGGAGCAAAGAAAAAGGTATTCCTAAATCCACATGTACATTCATTGGACATTGTTATAATTGCAGTAAGAAAGGACATAAAGCACATAAATGTAAATCAAAGGTGAAAGAACCAAAGAAGGAAACCTATATGGACAAGTATTGTCCTACCTGCAAAATGCATGGGCACACATCTCTTGAATGTAGGAAGAAGAAAGTTGAAGTATGGAAACCAAAAAATGAAGAAAATGGATATAAACCGAGAAGGGTCAGTAATTCATATGTTTGGGACTACAACACATGGATAAAATACACACCATGTGGTAGATATGGTCACATTGCTGCAAAATGCATGAGGTTATGGACCAAAAGGTCTAGAGGTTGGACCAACCTGGGAATGGAATGTTTGCACTATCATAAGGTTGGACATTTAAAGAAGGACTGCAAAGACCGAATAGCAGAAATTGCCACTTTTGCAAATAGTAACACAATTGAAGACATCAATAAAATGAGAAAGAAAATGTGGCGGAAAGCTTCAACCACTGAAGAAGCTAGACCAAGCAATGCAGTAGGTGACACCTCATCCCATGGATCTGGTGACATCACCACCCCCACCTAAAGATGAACATGTAATTATGGAACTGCACTATACCAAGTCATATTTTGCATCAATTCCATTATACAATTGAAAGATAGTCAAAATTTGCATGAATAAAGTTGCATTTTATGTTACTTGTTACAATTTTGAAAAATCAACCCCGCCGGTAAACACATACCAAAAATCATCGGTGAATATAAAGGATGAGCTGTTTACACTTACTGAGAATGGTTGGTCAACACATAAAGTGGCTAAGTTGCTAATGTAACCCGACACCTGTCGGTAAGGAAGAAAAGTTATAAAGTTGTTGTGACACAACAACGATATATGCCGGTGAAAGAAACAATCTTAATAGCCATCCCAAGCATCCTTTCAACACTGAGAATGTTATTTGAAGAGTCTTCTCGATTAACTTTGTCTTCATGACCCGATGAGTTGTTGAGCATTTATGACTGACTTAGGGAAAAATCCTATAAATACTCGATGGGAGCACTTCATTTTGCACACGCAATTTGTGAAGAAAGAGCATAGAAAAAATAGAGAGAAAAGAGATCAGATAGCAGAGCAACCTCAACTCGATCCAACACACTCCAAACAGATCACTCACCAACCACAAGGATCGAAGTAAGTACTAAAAATATCAAAGAACTTTGTTATCATTTATGGAAAAGCCCTAAATTTGAAATACGATGGAAACCACTTCAAGAACTGTAAATATTAAGAATGATAAGAAGAATGCAATTAAGTTAATAAAGAACAACACTTGTGTGGAACCCAAGTACAAGATATGTCTGGAGATTGCATCGCAACCCGATGATTCTAGCACATTTTCAAAAATTCTACCTAGGGCTTTGCTGATAGAAGACGTAAGGTCTTATATTCACTGCAAGATCATTGAAATAGGTGATCTAGAGATAGATCAAGCTTACAAGAAGTTGTGTGATGATCAAGGGAACCTGAAAGAAGAACACAAGCATCTGCATGTAAAGGGGATAACAAATGTCGTATATTTCTTGAGGGTTTTCAAAACTGATTGGATTAGGTTATTTTTGAGCAGAATGCATGACCAAAAATTATGGTTGGATGAACCTAAGAAGATCACTAAGGATGTGTTACATGATGTAACTGGTTATCCCATAATCGACAAGCCTAAGGTACACAAGAATCCCTCCCAGCCAGAAGTTGAAAAACTCACAAATGTTGTGTGGGATAACAAAGGTCTTAAAGTGAACACTATCACCGATGAGGAACTGAAGTTTGGTGTATGTGTAATTGGTTACAAGATCCAAGCAAGCAGGCTTAACAACATTGCATCAAAAGAAGTAAGTACAACCTACAAAATTTTCATGAAGGGAATATAGATGGATCTATGTGAGATCCTGTAGAACCAACTTGATGAGAATATGACAACTATCAGGTCTACAAAGACTAACACATGTAATTTTGGTTCACTCATCATGTGTATATTCTTTTACTTTCAAGAATACTTTCCTTCAATAGGCAAAGTAAAATGGGATACTACAAAACCAGTCACACTATAGATTAGTAAACTTATCAAGTCACTAGGAGACAATTTTGATTCAGTGATGACTGAATACTTCCTTGACTTCAAGGAAAAGATGATGGAAAGAGTGAGGATCCCTGAACAATTGATTGAGAAACATAGGGATGAAATATGTTTTATGGTATATATAGATTTTACTCACATCAAACCAGGTGTACCAAGGACAACCTAGTTAGCACCTCTTGACTATGAGATTAGCATAGATTAAGCAACCAATGCAACTGATGCATTGATAAATGAGCCACTTGACAGAAAACAACCAAGGTTTGGCACATATGAAGAGGCCAAGTCCAAGATAAAAATAGGCCTAGTCATCAAGAAGATTGTTAACAAGAAGAAAAAAATGGTAAAGAATCTTGAAAAGATTTTGTCAGTCAATGAGGAGGAAAAAGAACAAACAGGGGAAACTGAGGAACATGGTACCATTGATGAAAGACAAGATGAGAAACAATTAGATTCTGAGGCCACTAACTCTGACACACCTCCACATCATACAAAGAAACCAAGAACCACAGCGGCTCAAAGAACAGGGATCCAAACAATAAAAGCCACTACACCTCTCAACAAAGGTCAAGTGAGGACCTATAAGAGGAAGAAACAAACAAAGGAGCAAACTGTGAAAATAGCACCTACAAAAAATAGGAAAAGAATGGTCAGGACCAGAGCTGACATTGAAGATTCCAAAGAGGATGAACCTGATGTACATAAAAAGAGTTTTCTCACTAGAACAATTGATGAAATTGCTGAGTCAATTGATACTACGTGTACAATGACTGATAGGAAAATCAAATAGTGGGATAAACTTGAGCCAGAGGACCAAAACAAGATACAAGATGCAATAATTAAGGCAATGGTAAAATTCAAATATGTACCCATAGAATTTATAAGCCAAATACCCAAAGAACTAGGTGATATAATTTCACAACAATGGTCATATGCTCTACACACAAAAGGAAGCAAGGGAGAGGGTACTTGTCACACTCATGCCTCCCAAATCAAAGATGGAAGAAACCAAAGAAATAATGAAGAAGAACTCAAGTAAATTTGTAGCAAATATTAGAGCTTACAAAGTGCTAGAAAATAAATCCATAGAGCTAGACAGCATGACCAAGACCAAATGGAGACAACTCCAAGATCTATCTGCAGAGTCAAAAAGTTGTGAGAATCAATTACTTCTCACTGACACACCTCATGTAGAGGAGGAGAAAGATAAGGTAAGTCCTAAGAACATTGCTTTAGACAATGTAGATAATAATGAGCCCATTGACTTAGATCAAGTCATGGTTGATCTTGACATTCAAGACATCACTCTGTATGATTCAGATAAAGATCAACAGAAAGAAGATGATGTCATTTTCATATCTCTTAAGGATCAAACCAAGCAATAAGAATTGGAGACAAAATGAAATTATGACATGGATGTTGCTGATGAAATATGGCTAGACACTTTAATTATTGACATAGCAGGACTAGACCCTACCGATCAAATTCAAAAAGATGAAGACGTCACTACTCAATAGGATCAAACCGATGAGCAGGACACACTTCTAGATGTAGCACAAGTGAGTACACATAATAACATGCCAGTATTGATGAAGGCAATAAATCTGCTAGAAGGAAATGAAGAGTCAAATGCAGCAGATTCAAGCATACCCAAGGACAAGGGTGATGCAGAGAAAAAGGACACCTCAGATAAAACAAAAGATACAACGGTAGAGAAAGCTACAATCGATGATCAGAAAGACAAGTCTACTAATTTGAATAAGGAAAAACAAATGACTAGGAGAAGAAAACAGAAGATAAATTTGTAGAAATACCCAAGGTTGATGGAGAGAAGTCTTCACCAAACCGACAGGTGAACCCCGAGTAGAAAACATAAGAAGCTTCTTCAAAAAATCCTTTACCAAGCACTTAAGAGAAGACAAATGAACTATAAATGGTAGTTCATACATCTGCTTCAACACAAATCTCAAGGAAGAAGAAGAGCAAGAACAAGAATCCAGTCACTCTGGATGAAATTATTGAGATTCTAGTTTGTGATCCTAGGACATTGGATCCAACTGAATTGACAAAGTATGCAAGAATTTGTGAAAGAAAAGCCATGCATGACAAGTTGAGAAAAGCCACCAAGGAAGCTAAGGTACTTGAAGTTGCATGAAGAATACTTCAAAAAATTGTACCCAATGTAGATGTTGATCAAACAGCCCCAATGCTTGATCAATTAGTGGTTCTCACAGATGCAATAACATCTCAAAACATAGATGATGAGAAGGCTATGGAGGATAGAATTTAAAAGAAGTACAAATTCAAGTTAGCTGAGAAGATAAGCCAAGAAGTGGTACTTCAAAAGGTAAATCTTTCTGAACTGGTTAGCACAGTAGACCCAATTATTTTAGAAGCAATATCCTTAATTCAAAAGTTATGCACATTAGATCAACTCACCAAGGAGTATACTGACAAGATAGCACAAATAGATGTTGATCTTCAAACAAGTGCACAGAGTCTCACAAACAGTGAAGAGGCAATCAAATTGCACAATGAGAAGCGCAAGCAAGCTCAAAAGCTGAGACAAGACATTCAAATTGCATTAACAAAGTTCAGAGATGAGGTGAATGAGCTTCAAGCACAACTCTTACTGACACTCTCATTACTACAAATTCATATGACAGAGGCAAGAGCACTTATTGCTACCCCATAAATGTCTGTCCTCGACAACAATTATGATATGCATGCCCAAATTGAGCTAGAGCACATGGCACTAGAACTCCTCAAAGAAACATGGGAGATATTACTCAAAGATATCAAGAACACCCACTCCCACATTCTTGACACATTGTAAGTTACACATTTTTGACAACTTATAAGTTGTACATTTTTTTCACGAGTATCAAATAAAGGGGGAAATGATATGTACAGTCAATAGTAAAAGCAGAAATGAAAGGATGAAATGATTTGTACAGTCAGTCATTTGAAAGAGAAGAGAACAGAAAAAGGGAATGTATAGTAAAAAGGCAATTATACATGTACATGTTAGAGTTGTCATATTATAGCTAATAATTAATTAATTTAATTATTAGTCTATTATACTCTACGCTTAAGTTAAACTTAGGCATCTTATTATTCTTTAGGGTTTTCACCTTTAGGGTTTCATGATTCCTTTTATAA
>MU224129.1:194060-259282 GCA_018584345.1 Thuja plicata | reverse complement strand
GTCAATATATTGTTTTCTTGTGCATATGATGTCTCCTGTATTTTGGCCTCCATAGATTCTTCCTATCTTTTGTTCTTTACTTCTTCCATGTGACAGGGTTATGCATGCAGGTGTTCTTGGGAGAATAAGGTTTTACCTATTCTAACATGGTATCAGAGCCATCTTTCTACTCATTGTTCATGTTTTGTTGAAGTGTTTCAGAAGCTAAAGGTTTTTCTGGTCTTTCAGAAGTTTTTTATGTGGATTTAGGGGGACCTTTGTTTCTGGTCATTTTGGGCTCAAACGGACATCTCTGTTGCGCTCAGAGTGCCCAAAAACCCTAGAATCCATATAAAATTTGTCCATTTTGGACAACTTGCCTCTGAGGCAAAAAGATTTTAGTTTACAGTGCCGTACGGGCACAGAAACCAAGAAAAAAATAAAAAAAATTCATATTCTAAGGTTTTTTTAGCATTTAAATGCCGTGGCCAGTGCAAATAGGATCACTCCATGTGCACTCCACCGGTGCTCCACCGCCACTGGCTACCACCTCCCGACCCCCGCCGGCCTACGCCTCCTGACCGCCGCCGGCACCAACCCCGCTGCCACCCGCCACCCCGCTCTAGCTCCGCTGCCCGACCGCCCGGTGGGCGTTAAGCCCCGCAGGCTTATTTATGCCTAGCAGCAGGTCATATGGTGAATAGGGGCCCCGCGGGCTTCTTTATGCCCAGTGGCAGTCAAATGGCACCCAAGGGCTTGTTTTTTTCAGCCCTAGGGGCTTAAAACCTAAATTTTTGGTACTTTTTGACCTTCTGGCACTGTTTTCACTCTATCTGGAGCATACGGAGGTATTTTTCCAACTTCCTTATATCATCAGAAAGCTCTTTCCAAGAACTTTCTGATGATGGAGGTTGGGGTTTTGGGTTCTACCATTTTGACAATGGATTTTTCTGTCAAATTCTGATGTCTATTTTTTGCCTTATGGGAGCCATATCTTGCTCATCTAGACTCTATTTTTGGCAAACCAGATATTGTCGGAAAGTTGGTTCAGTGAAATTTTTAGTTGCAGGGGTCTTTTTTCTAGATTCTTCTGCAGGTTCTTTCTCCTCTGAGTTTTTCTCTTTCACACTCTGGTGGATTACTTGGGTTCTACAGGTCCTGGGATCTCTTCTTCTATTCTTCTAGCTCACTCTTCTTTCTGACTTCTAAGCATTGTATGCTTCTCTTTTGTAGTATTTTTTTTTCTATAAACGCACTAAGATAAAGTGTCTGCTTTTGCATATCTGGGATTTTGAGCACCTTGTGTGTTTTTTGTACTCGTACTCAGTTATAAAGTGCCATGGGGGTATTATGATGTTTTACCTTTTGTGCTCATCCACCTTTGTCAAGTGAGTGTACCTTCCATGACATTAGCCCATGCTATGTGTCGGTGACACCGCCATTTATCCTGTGCTTGTACTTCTATTGCATTGTTGGTGTTCCTGATTCTTCTTCCTGTAGATATTTCTGGCATTGCATTTCAGTGTTTCTGTCACCCCTCTCCCTGTTCAGCATTATGGGGGGGTTCACCTATTGGTTCTATTGCTTCCTTGGTTTAGTTGATTGATCTACGTATTCTATTATTGTTCCTATGTACTAGGCGAATGCAGTGGCTAGGCACCTATGCATTCCAGTGAGATGGATCATCTACTATATAGACACTCGTTCATTCCTACTTTTGGAGGTCACCTCTTTGATTGATCAGCTCTTCAGACTTTGTCTTATCTACCTGGTCATGCACTATTTTAGTGGGGGTTCCAATAGTTACTTCTGACAGTTTTTGCAGCTTCATGCTTCGGAGATGCTTCTTTCTCTTTCTTGTTCCTTTCTTTGGGACTTTCCCTAGATTAGAGGCTTTGTTTCCTTCATCTAGTTTATTTCTTGTACTTGGGTACTTGATCAGGCCTAGTTGCGAGGACCCATAGTTCCTTTCATGAATTTTGTTTTCATGCATCTTTTAGTCCTTAGCTATTTAGCTTCTCCCTAAGTTACACTTAAGGGGGGGTGCTAGAATTGTCATATTATAGCTAATAATTAATTTATTTAATTATTAGTCTATTATACTCTACGCTTAAGTTAAACTTAGGCATCTTATTATTCTTTAAGGTTTTCACCTTTAGGGTTTCGTGATTCCTTTTATAAGGGTTCACCTCTTTGTTTTTCATAAGGGAGTTTTTCACATCTCATTGTAACATCTTGAAACATATTGTCAATATATTGTTTTCTTGTGCATATGATGTCTCCTGTATTTTGGCCTCCATAGATTCTTCCTATCTTTTGTTCTTTACTTCTTCCATGTGACAGGGTTATGCATGTAGGTGTTCTTGGGAGAATAGGGTTTTACCTATTCTAACAGTACATATACTTATACTATACCATGCATACAGCTAGGGGGAGTCATATAATGACAAGGATATATATATGGTGTACATACTAAAAACTTTAGTATTATGCACATATCAGTTTTTGATACTAATGTCAAAGGGGAAGATTGAAGACATTATATTTTTCCATTAGTATATGCAAAGAAAAACATGATCTACACCATCGGTTTATACTACACTGACAGATAGGGAACAACACTACCCAATGCCAATGTTACTAATACTACCAAGTACAAAGCATCCCAACAAATACTATTCAGTGTTACCCGATGACAAAAAGGACAAGGGAACCCGACGAGTAACCAACAGTGCAACCCAATGAAACAATCAAAGAGAGGAACCCGACAAATGAAGGGAACCTGACAATCAGTTCAATGAAGGAACACCGACAGACTTTCAGTTCACACCGACGTTCAAGCATCGATAGTCAATTACATCCCGCAAAAAGTGGATCTGACTTTCCAAGTCAGATAAATCACTGAAGTTTTATATTTAGCTTCTTGATTTGTTTTAAATCAATTACTTGTGGAGAAAGCAATGTGATTATTTTTTTTTTATCAGTATAACTATTGTAAAACTGCAAACTAAAGCATCAAGGTCAAGTTGTATACCTTGGATCAAGAGTTAACATTATAATACGTGATTCTAGAATAGGTAAAATACTTGTATAAATAGATTCTCAATCAATTGTGAACATGTTGTTCAATGATGATTGTAGCCACTAAGAGCATCTAAGGATCAGACAAGATAATTCATGCAACAGCACAGACAAAGATCAAATCAGTTGTCAAGAACAAAACACAGGCTACCGACGAGCAAAAAAAGGTATTAATCAATCACTATAGGTGATATTCATATTCTATGAGCTTTAAAGGATCTGTAATCAGCAATTGTAGATTTCATACTATCAGGTCAAACATATTGTACACATTCTAACAAGTGGGGTACACTTAAGAAATCCTTTCAAGGAAGGTGGACTTAACAGTCCTATTGTAAATCTCTTAACCAAGTGGACACTTCATTAGTGTTGTTAAAATATCTCAACAGAGCAGATCCTAATAGGTCTCCACATCAATACTCCTTACAGGGTAGATCATCATAAGTGATCAATTGTAAGACTTTACCGGCTCCCTTCCATTCTGTAGATAGTGAAGTTTTGTGGGTGCCATCCCCACCGCAGTTTTTACTTCCTAACATGAGTGTTATGTGATATCATATATTTTGTTATGTGTCTATTACTTTCATGAATGTTTTTATGAATGTTGCATACAATTAAGTTTATGAATTAATACTACATGCATAAGAAAGAACATCAGATATGGTTGATAATACAGTCAAGATTGTTTACTAATGATGAAAGGTGAAAAGTGTTAAAAAATTTAGAGGTACTGATTCACCCCTCCCCTCTCAGTACTACTTCCCATTAATCCCAACACTCTCTTTCTCCTGGAGTGCAATGCTTCATGTATCTCGAGTCTGGATGACCTATTTTATGTAATAATATTTTATCTTAGTTGTGGTCGACTTGCATTAAATATTTTAATGATCTATCTTACATTTAAGGAATGCATTCAAGGCTAGAGGAGTGAGAGGAGTATGGTGGGAGAAAAGAAATATAGTAGAATTAATTATGGAAGAAGTAAAGTGGATGTGTAGAATTTTTAGCTTAAAGGAAATATCTTCAAAGATAATTCGTGTTGACAATTCATGTACAGGAGATTCTTATTTCATTTATGAGATTCATGTTGTTAGATGACAATGAGTTTTCTGGTAGATATTTTGTATCTTATTAGAGATAGTGAGTTTCATTTGTACAAGTCCTTTGTACCTTACCATAAGGCAGTGCCCCTATTTGTGCAAGTCTGGGTAGTGAGACTAAAAATTGTAATACAAAATTATCTATATTGTGATTTTAATTCACATCGTGGTTTTTCCTAGCCTTGTTTTCCAAGTAAATATGGTTTTCTTGTGTTTTTTATGATTTCATTGTTTAGTTTAATTAAATTAAATTTCTAATGGTAATTTGAAGTTAAAGATCTGAAATAAAATTATTATTATTGTCCGGACTCCCCCCTCAGTCCTGGTGTGTGTTCAACAATGACATCCATTATATTTTTTCTTTCTATCATAGTTGCTTGTAATATAGAGGTTGATCAAATGGATGTGAAAACTACTTTAATTCATGGTAATTTGGACAAGGATATTTCTATAACACAACCATAACATGATGTAGTAAAAGGTAAAAGTAATTTTTTTTGTAGATTGAATAAATCTTTATATGGCCTCAAGAAGATTCTTCATATGTAGTAAAAAACATTTGATACAGATGTATTGAATTTGGGATTTGAGTGTTCTAAATATAATCACTATGTTTATTATAAATCTAAGATGTTCACTTCATGTACATTTTATTATATGTTAATGATATGTTATTAATCAGTAAGTAGAAATATATGACTTTAGAACTAAAGCCTTGGTATGCTGGTAAATTTAAAAGAAAGAACTTGGTGTAGCTTAACATATTCTTAGGTTGGAAATTAGAAGAGATGGAGAAAATAGAAAGCTATGGCTTGGCCAAAGTAAGTATGACAACTAATTTTTATAGAGGTTTAACATGAAAGATTATAGATCATTATATTTTCCCTTTACAGTTGAAAGGAAGTTATTTATTTTAGATTGTCCTACATCCTAGTTGAAGATCGGAGACATGAGAAAAGTTCCTTACTAGAGTAAAATTGGAAGTTTGATGTATAATATGGTTTATTCTAGACCGTAAATTTCCCAAGTAGTGCAAATTATTTCAAGAAATATGTCTGATCCTAGTGGAGTTCATTGTGATGTAGTTAAAATGGTCTTCAAATATTTGAAGGGTACTTCAAAGTATTCTTTGTATTAGCATGGTAATTTGATAGAATATGAGATTTCCCTTGATATTCATAGTTATGCAGATTCAAACTAGGTAGGTGATGTTGTTAATAGAAGATCCACTAGTACTTATGTGTTTACTTTATTTGGTGGCGCAACTAGTTTCATGAGTAAACTATAGATTGTGGTTTCTTTTTCCACTACTAAAAAAAAATTATATGGAACCTACTTATACTTATAAAGAAGTCATTTGGCTTAAGATACTATGTTTAGATATTGGAATCAAATGTAGTGCCCTTCCAGTGAACCCTTGGAAACAAGGGTTAAATATGCACTGGACATTTTTTTAAAGAGAATACATAACGTATCAAGTACATCAGATAATGAAAAAAATAATCATGATACAATATGATAGAGATTACATGAAGATCACAACTTGATCATAAAAGAGCGAAAGACTTAACAACTCTTCCAAAGGTTCCCAAATAAATTATACTCGAGTGTAAAAAAAATAGGCACATTCACCCCGTGTCATGAGAGTTTGAAACACTTCTAAAAACTCCATGGATCATGACTGGACCATCGTCAATGATCACCCATCGAGAGGACCACAATACCCTTGTCAAAAAACAAAGAAAGAATCTGACATCGAGCAGAAAGTGGAAAACTTCACCAACAAATATGAATACGGTCCGTTATGATTGGAATGGTCTCTACTCAAAAAAAAGGTACCTAGAATAGTAATAAGGTTTTCCAGAAGATGTACGAAAGTATCTTTATTTGTCCTAAAAATGAAAGAAGACAGACTATAAATTAACTTTCCCAAAAATGAAAGAAAATTGGTCGGAAATGAACTTTCTTCCCAAAAATGAAAGAAAATTGACTAGAAATGATCTTTCTTCTCAAAAATGAAAGAAAATTTACCAAAAATGAACTTTGGCAATTGGAAATGAAATTTTAATGGCTAGAAATGAAATAATAATGACTAGAAATGAAATTATGTCCGCAGAAATGAAATTCTACTTTAAGAAGACAACATGACCTTCTAGAGGGTATAACTTTTTCATCTAACATTTGATTGACTACGTTCAAAATGCGCCAGAAAGCTCTTGAAAATATCTACAATAAAATGGACCTAAAAAAAACTTATGACATCATTTTTTGTCACCGCGCACTTGAATAAGGTAGAGTACAATTACAGGAAGTCATTATTGTTTAAAGTATGCAACAAACTAGGTAACTTAGTCTGACAATAGGGTAGGCTTGCCGACACCAACATACGACACGAAAAATAAATCTTGATCCACACCAAAGAGTGCCGGATACATGAAAATTGAGGCATTACTCACTCGATTAAAAATCCATAACATAATCATAAGCTACTCTAAGAATCAAATGTGTATAGGTGCATATAAGATCAAATACTTAAGCATAATCAAATTAATCTATGAGCAAAGATAAAGAGCATATAAATATTTAAAAGATGAACCAAGTGAAGTACAACATGGAGCTCTCAATGCTCAATCACTCTCTGAGTTTAGAGGAAGCCCACCACCTGTACACTAGCCCCCAACAGTGGTATAGTAGTACAATGTCACCCTACCATGTGGAACCCTCAGGCCAACCCCACCATTCTCTTTAAGATATCATCTCATCCACCAACACAAGGAATGCACATACAATAATAAGGGATACTCTCACACAAAATAGATGCATAAAAATAGAGAACAATATAGAGGTCTGATGCAATAACACAATACGAGTAGGTCTGTTAGAATAACTGAGAGGGGGGGGTTGAATCAGTGGCCTAAAAAATTAATCCAATTATTCAATCCAAACCTTTATACCACATATATAAACCTCTAGTTATCTTCATTCCTACAATATGTATGCCTTTAAATAATCTTATCAAATAACTAATGCTTAGAGTTCACTGTTAATATTTTTTCTTAAGCTTTATCGAGTAGCAGTCTAGTCTTTACTAAAATATAGTAAATAACTTAGTGTTTACCGATCAATCCTTCTCTTTTGTTCCTTTTCTCCACTTCTTTCTACTTGGTCAATGTCGTTTCTTCTCTGTTTCTTGGTGTCTGCAGAAAACTTTAGCTCTATTCTTTAGCTTGTATGATTATGTCTGTATGAAGACTTCTTATCTTCACCAGAATTCTCTTCAGCATCCCCTATTTCATAATGAATAGATAGTCTCTTTTATAGACATGATTTCATCATTTCTAAGTCCTTGTCTTTCTTTTTCTTGACATGATCTACAATTCTCTCCATTCTTTCTTTAAAGCATGCTTTATTTTTATCCTGTAGATTTCTCCTTGACAACTGGAGTAAAACTAGCTTTAAATCTATAGCTTATCTTTGGATTTTAACTGGTCAGTGAAAACAATGTAATCAATTAGTTAACTCTATATTTATCTCCTGCCAGGTAATTCTTTTGTCATTTCTAAACTTTAGTTCTGATCGGTGTTTAACTCCTTGTTTGCTCGGTCTTGAATGCAGTTGTCCTCGGGCATCTCTGTCTGTTGGGGTTGTCTGTCCGTCGGGTAGCACTATGATTTCAGTTCTACTTGGGTATTACTTTGGTTCTTCTTGGTAATTCTTTCTTGGGTATCAATGTAACTCTTCTCGGGGTTTGCCATCCGTCGATGTGCATTGTCCATCAGTGTTTTTTGTCACTTGGTGTATACTAAAATTTTATGCATTACTGATAACATAACCTTTATCTCTTTGATTATTTTAACTCTTTGACAATATGAATATGACCAATCAGAGTATATCAAGTTGACATCAATGAAAATATAATACATTAACTTATTTAATGTCTTGCATTTACTTTCTACAGCTCGGTGATCACCAACTTAACATCTTCAGACATTCAATCAGTTATAGTTCATCAATCTCTCCCTTTGGCAATGATGGCAAAATACTACATAATACATATACAATACAAAATATATTAGTTGTAGTTCATCAATCTCTACCAAACTTGTTTTCCTATAACCAATACAAATTTCTGACTCTTGGTAAGCTCTTCTAGCTTAGATTTGATTCTTGGAGAGTACTTTCTTCATTCTTCATTCACTTCACTGGATAGATGTAGCAACTTCTAATTTTGTCTCTCTCTTTGTTGTAGAATCTCTTCTCCCTTTTCTAGATAGATATACAGTGTTAATTTTTCCAATTCTCTCCCTTAGATGGATGTTTCTTTGAATATTTCTCTGATGTTTTCTCTCCCTTTGATTGTTCCTCTCTCTGATGGATGGTTTGTTTTCTCTAACAACAATATATTTCATTGAATATCTCTCTCCCTTTGACAAAAATGCCAAACTCTTTTCTCTTTTATTTAATATATTCCTTGAATTCCCTTTCAATCAGCAATATAGCTCTATATTAGCAAACAATATCTCTAGTGTTTGGTGCAGATAAGTACCTTTCTATGTACTGATAAATCTTTGCAGTCCATCTCTTTTCTTGCATCAACATGAATGATCTTCTGATAATGTATAGGCTGATGCAGCCTCCTAGTTAGCTTAGTGACCAATAGACAAGGTTCAGACCCCTAGTCTCTTTCTCAAGTACTCAAATGTATCTTTAGGTAATGGATTTGTGAATATGTCTGCTAATTTTTCCTTGGATTGAACATATTCCAGTATCACCACTTTTTCTTGCACTTGTTCTCTTGAGTAATGATACTTGATAGCAATATGTTTTGTCTTAGCATGCATGAATGGATTTTTTGAGATGTTTGTTGTATTTGTATTATCACAATAGATAATTACTGGTTTATGTATATATGTGTGTTCATGGATAGGATGAACCTTGTCAAGATCACCGGAAGGAACATGGATGCTCGTGAGCTAGTTGGATGTAAGATATGATGGATAAGATGACACGGAAGGAACTTGCCCCTAAGTGAAGAGTGAAAGTAGGAGGAATTATGCATGATGCCTGTTTGCCAGGTTTTCATCATGGTACTTATACAAGGTGCCACAAAAAGTGGTTTTCACCATATGATAGATTGATTTATCTTTACTTTTGCTACCAAGGTGCCTGTTTACCAGGTTTTCACCAAGGCATTTTTTCTTTTTATTTATTTTTAATGTAATTTTGATTTTATGGAGGAACTTAAGATTCTTTCTCTTTAGATAGTGCTCCTTTGAAAGATATGCTATGATAGGCCAAGGCCGCTGAGAGTATGTTCAAAGATGTTGATAAGGTGATGGTAGTTAATGAAATGGAGGATAAGAGTGATGGTAGCCAAGGATTTATGTGATGGATTGGATAAGAGGACTGGAAGGATATGGGATGGATGGGTAGTAGGTAGGTGCAAGATATTGGATAGGGTATTGAAGGGGTTTTGTAGAGGTAGATGAAAATGGGGATAAGATCAACATTGACACACCCCTTGAAGGGTAGTGGATAAATGGAGGAAAAATGGATGGAATAGCTTGAGGTTTTGATGCATGAGTAGATATGGATCTTGGTACATGAGGACCCAAGATGGATGGATAAGAGGGTGAAGTATTCAAGATTATGGATTTTGGGACATGAGGACCCAAAATAGAGTTATAAGATGGGAGATGTTTAGATGGAGATGAAGTGGAAGACTTTGGAAGCTTGGATGCCAACTCTGACTAATCCTTTTTGTTCAAGCTTTTTAAGAGAGACTTGGGAATCCACATAACTTTTGATTTCCTTTTTGTATCCAAGTCCTTTAGAAGAGACGTGGGAATCCACATAGCTTTATATTCTCCTTTTCTTTTGGATGATTTAGAATGCAATTCTTCCATGATGGATTTAAGAACCCATATTTTCTTTTATATTATTCTTTGCTTGGATTTAGAACGTAATTCTTCCATGATGGATTTAGGAACCCATATTTTCTTTGATTTTATTCTTTTCTTAGTGGACCTTTGTGGTCTCTTGAATATTTCATTTTTCTTTGTAATCACGTGTAACACCCGCTAGGGAACCCAAGAGGATTTAACCTAAACATGATACTATGTTTGCATAATATTTTTTTTTAAGTTTACAAACAAGAACATACAACAAAGAAGAATCAATTACCATTTACTCACATGAACACATACACGCATAGATTACAAAAATCAAGGGTTCCATGACGTAGAATAATGTAAGACCAAAACTCAATGAGATATCCATAACAAATGAATCTCATCATAAATAGTATATTACATAATAACATCAAAGAACTAATTATAAATTACAACTGATACCCTCAGGTATACATCAAACCTACATCCTCTGCACATGTCACAAGGTATGTGGTAATCACTTAATACAATAAGATTACATTTATCCAAAATCAAGTATCACATGCGATACGATAAATAAATGTACAATATAGAAATGATAAGATCAAAACCTCCATCAGAGTAAGATAAGTATAACAGAACCAAGGTACATCCAGCACTGGCACACGAACATGGAATCTCAAATGGTAAAGAATCACTACCACCCATCCGTGTGGAACTATAATAGTCCACCCCATCGTTCTGAGGAGATAACAAGAAGACCCCACTCGAATATCAAACCAAAGACAAAGGATCATCTAAGCAAGGGAATCCTAAAATATCACTAACTCAAAGTGTACAAATCAAACTATGAGGTATGACTCACTAAACTAGAGGAAAATAACACATGTAGGAAACCTAGCCTGTGTATAGGAAGGTGTCATCATATACGTTTAACCCTTAAGTCTCATCCTAGCAGTCTCTTAAGACCCCGGCACTTAAGTGACCATATACGGTATCAATGACTTCTCGTACAGACGAGGTCATTAACTATGCCAAACTCACACCTCGCAAGGTGGAAAGCATCTTCTCACACTCCATCTTAGCCTATACAAGCACTCAAGCATGTGGGAGGCCTTTATCTTATTAATTCATTTTAAGTCTCTCAATGTGTTTAATGTTATCACTGGATTAAGAAACTTGCAATAACCAATCCTAGCAGCCACTTGTGGGCCCCGACACATTATTGCAAGACACCCCTTACTACACATCTAGATAACATACCCTAGGCTCATTGATCACACATACTGATCTAGAAGTGGTACACAACATAAATTCCCAAATTCCAGTTCCTCTCAACATCAGGAACGATCACATATAAGCACAACTTAAAGTACACACAAAACACAACACTGAACTAGATTAACGGTTGGGTTTCAAAGGATCAAATTGGAATCATAAGCAAGATGCAACACATAAAATACATCCCAAAGCCTCTGGACTTTTCTAAGGCAAAACTAAGTCCCGAACCCAAAACATAATGAAAACAAGTTCATAATCAAGTAGATAACACTCACACCAAACAGATAGTCCCTAATGATATCCTGACGCAAATCTGAAACATAATTAATATGAGCATCTCTTAAATAAACTTAATAGTGATATCCAGGATTTATCTCTAAATTATATCCATAACCGAAAAACAATATTAACTATGTAATAATAATTTACACTCAGAATAATAATCCATATTCAAAACACATTACAAATTCACTATAGTTATCCACTTTAAAGTCTGACAAAATGTAGTAATAACAATTACATAATTAATGCCTATTTCCAAAAAAATAAACCCTTAATTACTTAAGTTTAAAATGTTTTTACAATTAATCAAACCATCATTCAGATCATAGAATAGTCACAATAGAAGGAACAAGGTGACCAAGTTAATTAAGACTCAACACAATAATGGTCGTCACCTCCAGTGGTTAGATAATATAATGATCAAGAATATGGAGAACACATACTTAACTCACAGATGCACATATGAACCAATTGTGTAATAAAAATGGTTATGAATTTCTCACCATATATCCAAAGAGTAAAAAGTACAAATCCATAAAAACATTTCAAGTCTAAAAGACACGACTCCCCCTAGAGCATTAATCTACCCATAAATGACCATCAACCAAAACAAAAACCTCCAAAAAATACATCCACATAAAACTCTCATTTGCCCCCATAATGCAATCATTATAATTATAATTCAATTTAATTATAATCAAAACTAGGTTATAAATTAAATTAAATTATTTATTATTCAAGTCAAAATTAAATTATAATTTAATCAATAGACTAATGTCCTTTATAATTTTAATCCAAATTATAAATTCAATATAATCTAAAACAACATAAAATATAAATTAACTAACTAAAAATAATTATTATTATTATAAACTAAATAAATTAATTTATAAAAGAAAAAAAATTTAATTAATTAATTTTACATTAAATTAGATTACAATCTAAATAAACTAATTTAAATAAATTAAAACAAAAACTAAATAACTAAATAATAAACTCAATTTAAAAGAAAGAACTTAAAAACATGATTTTTTTAAAAGACTCATATAATAAGGAGGGTACGTGGCCCCAACCCCTTCTTATACTTCCCCAAAAGTAGAAGAAAATAAAAACTTTAAAACAAAAAGTACTATTTTATATATGTGTGTGTGTGAAGTAAAAAGGAATGGAGTGGGGTGAGCGCTCGCAACCCCACCACCAATCATATATACTATATATGAATTAATATTTATTTTTACATATATTTTTATAAAAAGAATCTTTGTTATATTTTTTTTCTATTGGTTTTTTTTCCTTTTTATGTAATTTTTGTAAAAACCAACAAGTTCAAACTTTTAAAAAAAAAAAAAAATTAAGTATTTTTACTAAATAGAAAAGTAGGAACAATTAATTAAAACTATAGAGTGCATATAAGAACGCTTTTTCTTTCGTTTTCTATAGTCAAGATGAAAGACAAATTTCCTTTGGAAGTGTAAATTTCTCAACTTGTAACTCATAATTTTTCTTTCCAATTTTAATTGACTAAAAATTTTCAAGACAACTTCCCAAAAATTAATCAATACAATCTGTTCTAGCTTTCCCTAGTTTTTGGTTTTTCAAAAATTAAAACCTACTTTAATCTACTTTTTTTTTTTTAAACAAGAAGGGAAAAAACTATTTGAGAACAAGAATCAAGCAAGTGGGTATTCAAACCCTACCTCAACCACTGAAATTATGCACTGAAGAATCTAAAGCCGAGAGTCTCGATCCTTTTCCAATTCGATCTTTGTAGCTGAATTCAGAAAACAAAGCCACCTGCAACGAGCTCTTTTCCAAACAACTCTAAAATGGCAGAAAATGACTTCATAAAGCCTCAAACCATAATTTTTAAATAAAGCAAAGAAAGCACACAACTTTCCTTCTTTTCAATTTTTGAGAGAAAAACATTCCTAAATAATTTAAAATCCTCTTTAATTAAAATTTTATCTAAATTGATTTTCAGAAAATAGGAAGAAAAACAACTTTCCTAAAAACATGATTATTCATTTATTTTAAATGCAAAATATGTTAAATAAACTTATAAAAATCAAAAGCTTTTATCCATTTAAAATTCAATTAAAATTTCAATTTATATTCAATAATTTAAATTTCAATTAAAATACTCAATTTAAATTTAATATTCTAAAATTGCATTTTAACTATTTAATAATTAAACATAGGTATTTAATTAACCATATTAGTTAAATACCCTATATTTAATATTTAGATAATTCAACAAACATGGACATGAATATAATTAATTTGACAATTAATTAAATCCTAATAAACAAATAATGACACTCAAATAGAAGACACTGAAAAATAACACAAACATAACAGCTAGGAGGTAACCCTGAATTCACATCCCTTGGATGAATTCGGGTAGGGTAGACAGAATCATTCTTTTCCAATCCTAGGACAAAGTAGGTTTAGGTTAGGGTTTTGGATCTGATTGTTAGCTCCCCTTTTTACCATTTGAGTTATATTATGGGCACGCTCACTCCTGCCAATTCAGGGAAGATGATGCCCTGTACCTACAAACCTATTACAACAAGCACATGCATGTACATCAAAAATATATCATAGAAAACAATGACATGGATCAGTCAAATGTGTGGATCTCGTAAATGCAAATAACTACGTCTCCATCCTCTACCATAGCAAACACGCCATACATACATACACATGTAACCTAACCATACACTTGCAATTATGGGGTAAGTACTTATATATATCTAACACATTGCATAGGTAATAATCATCACAAAGCATCATCTATTTCTAACACATGATATAGAATCATAAAACCATACATAGTCAGCTAACTGAGAAAGTATATCAACATAGCCCAAAAGAATCTAGCATAATCAACTGAAACAATAGCCTAAAAAAAGTATGACACAAAAAAATGAAAGCGACGTAGGGGCTGGGTATTACAATCACCTCTTTGTCTTGCACTTGTTCTCTTAAGTAATGATACTTGATAGCAATATGCTTTGTCTTAGCATGCATGAATGGATTCTTTGAGATGTTTATTGCACTTGTATTATCACAATAGATAATTATTGGTTCAAGAATTTTCATATTCATACCTTCCAGTAATTGTTTGATCCATGCAATGTTTGAGCAATTTGCAGTAGCAGCCACATATTATGCTTCTACAATATATTGTGAGATGCATCCTTTTTTCTTACTGGTCCATGTGACAAGTTTGTCACCCATAAAGAATGCTCCTCTATTTGTGCTCTTTCTATCATCTAAGTTTCCAACCCAATCAACATCTATATAGACTTGAAGCTCAAATTTTCCTTCTCTTTTATACCATAAGCCATAGTCCTCGGTATTCTTTAGATATCTCAAAATTATTTTGACAGCAGTCATGTGTGATTCCTTGGGATTAGGAGAGAATCTTACAACTATTCCAACTACATGTGCTATATATGGTCTAGTATGAACAACATACATGAGTTTTCCAATCATTGATTAATATAGGGTCTGATTTACCTCAGTTGACTTGTCTTCCTTTGTTAGCTTGCATCCAGTTTCCATAGGTATTCCAAATGGCTTGGATTCTTCCATCTTGAATATCTTGAGAGCTTCCTTGATGTATTTGGATTGAGTGATATAGATGCTTGCATCTTGTTGAAGAATCTATAGACCAAGAAAGAATTTGATCTCCCCAAACATTGACATTTCAAACTCTTTTCTCATTTCATTACAAAATGATTTGCATAACATATCATTACCTCCAAATATGATATCATCAACAAATATTTCAGCAATCAAAATATTATTATCAGTATCTTCTTTTAAATACAGATTATTGTTTTCACTTATTCTTACAAATCCAATACTTATGAGATAGGAGTGAATTCTTTCATACCATTCTCTTGGTGCTTGTTTCAATCCATACAAGGCTTTGTGTAGTCTATAAACCATGTTTATCTTGTTAGGATAAACAAACCCTTCTGGTTGTTCAATGTATACCTCTTCCTCTAGTATACCACTCTAGAATGTTGATTTGACATCCATTTGGTATACCTTGAATCCTTTGTAAGCAACATAAGTATGTAGAATTATGACTCCTTCTAGTCTATCAATTGGTGAAAAGGTTTCTCCGTATTCAATACCTTCTTCTTGTGCATACCCCTTGCATACTAATCTTGCTTTGTTCCTTGTGACTTCTTCATTCTCATTCATCTTGTTTCTGAATATCCATTTGGTACCGATGACATTTTTGTCATCTGGTCTAGGTACTAGTGTCATGTTTTGTTCTTCTCAATTTGTTCTATCTCTTCGTTCATAACACTGGCCCATTATTTATTTTCAAGTGCAGTATTGACAAATTTAGGCTCAAAATCACAAATTAAACATCTAGTGTTTAGTGACATACTTCTTGTTCTCATTCCAGTCCTTTTGTCTCCTATGATCTGGTTCTGTGGATGGTGTCTTTTGACATACTTGGCAAGTATCAGTTCACCTCTTTGTTTATCATTTTGATCATCATCTTGTCCTTCATTCTGATCTCCATCACTCGGTATATCATTTTGAGCGATTTCTTGATTTTTGGTGTTTGTGGCCTGGTGCTCGGGTGCATTGCTCTATCGTTCGGGAGCGATACAATATTGCTCGGGTAGAGTGTCAGGTTCTTCATTTTTAGACAAACCTATTGTAGTCTTATGGTTCTTTTATGTTTTCCTCATCATTTTTCTCAGCAAATTCATCTACTTTGACATTTTCACTTTCAATCATTTTGTTAGAGGTTTTGTTAAGACATTTATAAGCCTTGCTTTTGGTAGAATACCCTAAAAATATTCATTCTTCACCTTTGTAGTCAAGCTTTCCATTTCTATCATCTTTAAAAATATACATTGACTTCCAAAAATTCTAAAGTAACTTACATTTTGTGTATGTCCATACCATAGCTCATAAGATGTCTCATTGTTGTCCTTCTTCAATTGAACTCTATTCAATGTGTAGATAGCAGTATTGACAGCTTCTCTCTAGAATGTTTGTGTGATTCCTTTCTCAATCATGAGTGTTCTGGCACAATCGACAATGGATCTATTCCTTCTTTCAGCAAACTCATTTTGTTGTGGTGTTCTTGGTGCATAAACTTTTCTTTGAATTCCATGTTCATTACAAAAGTTTGTGAATTCATCAGATATAAATTCTCCTTCTCTATTTGATCTTAAGCATTTCAGTTCCTTACCACTTTGTTTTTCTACAATAGCTTTATACCATTTAAACATCTTGAATTCTTCTGATTTCTCTTTTAAGAACATAATAGTCATCATTCTAGAATAATCATCAACAAAGAGAATGAAGTGTCTATCACCATAGTAGCTCTTTGTTCTCATGGGTCCACATAGGTCAGTATGGAATAATTCTAGAATAATATTAGATGTGTAGGTTTTAGTCTTGAATCTAGACTTTTTCATTTTACCTTTTTGACAATTCTTACACATGACATGGTCGGGTTTTGACATGCTTGGTAAGCCTCTTACTTTCCTTTTATTGCTTATCCTAACCATGTTGTCAAAATTCACATGACATATCATTTTATTCCACAGCCATATGTCTTCTTTTCTATCCATTAAACAAGTGGTGTTTATATCATCAAGATAGAATGAGTTACCTTTTGTTTGTTCACCAATTTTGATCAACCTTCCTGGTTCATTAAAGATCTTTGCCTTTTTTTTCTCAAATGGAACTCAGTGACCTGTGTTATTCAGCTGTGAAACACTCAATAGGTTATAGTTAAGTCCCTTTACCCAGTATGCATTTTCACATCTAATCAGATTATTCAACATTATAGTTCCTTTACCTTTAACTGGACAAGGTGAGTCATTACCCATTATTACTGATCCACCATTATAACACTCAAAAGTTTAAAACTTTTCCTTATCTCTAGTCATGTGTTGAGTACAGCCACTATCAATAATCCAGACATCATTTTTACTAACCTTAGATATGAGTGCAATCTCAACATACCTTTCCTCTTTGTGTGAATCATCCTTCATAGAAACAAATACCACCTCAATATATTCATCAGATTTGGTGTCAGTATTGTTAGCTTTGTTCTCAGCCAGGTAACAAGCTTTCTTTCCTTTGTCCTTTTAGTCTCGGTTGTCTCTTCTGTTAGATTGTCAGTTTGGTAATATATGCCATCACCACTATCAAACTTCTTTTCATATGATCTGTCACTGTTTCTATCTTCTTTTCTTTTATTTGGACATCTAACAGCAAAGTGTCCAATCTCTTTACAATTAAAACATACAATTGGTAATTTACCTTTGTATCTACATTTGCCTCTCTACAATCTTCTAGCCATTAGTGTTTCAATCTCATCAAGTTCTTGGTCATCACTATCACTTTCACTATCATTTCTCATAGTGTGTTTATGACTTGGTTTACTTATTTTCAAAGAAGATTTGAATGCAGACTCAATAGATGGTAAGACACTTTTATCAAAGTTATTCATCTCAAATGAAATAAGTCTACCAACCAAATTATCCAAAGTGATATTGTTATTTTCTACTGCTCTCATTTTTTGTATAGAAGATACTCTAATAACATAAACATGCAGTAAGGTTCTTAGGATTTTACTTATCACTATTTATTCTTCAAGTTGAGCTCCTACTCCTCGGATAGCATTGACTACCTCTTTGATTCTGCAGCTATACTGAGTGATGTTTTTTCCTTCTTTCATTCTTAGGTCATCAAACCTTCCTCTTAGGATTTCTGCCTTAGCTCTTAGCACATTTGCATCTCCTCCAAGTACTAGCTTCAATTTGTCCCACATTTGCTTTGCAGTGGTGCATGTTTTGACATCTTCAAATTCAGCATCAGAGAGTGAGGAAGCAAGTTCTATCGTCATAGAATTGTGTTCATGATTTTCTCTCAATTGATCGAGTGTGTGAGGTCCAGTAGGCAACACATATTCAGTATCCTAGTATTGAGTAACATCATTTCCAATACCTGATAGGTGGAGTCTTATCCTACTTTTCCATGATGCAAAGTTGTCTTTGTTCAACTTAGGCATATTTATCTTGTTTCTTTTTTGATAATTTTTCATGCTTTTATGTTTTTTATGCTTTTTTGAATTTTTGGATGTTTTTGGATTTTCTACTTTTCTGATTTTTTTTGGATTTTGATAGTTTTCTACTATACAACAGACTGCTAAAGGATCAAGCATAGAAGTGGTTGAGATGCACAATATTTACAAGATCAGGGATTGGATCTCCCTCTGGTGTAGCAATTTGATAAGTGTCAGATCCAAACTTTGCAGTGATTATGAAGGGCCCCAACCAATTAGGCTCAAACTTTCCTTTCTTGTTACGGTTCTGGAGGTTCTTCATATTGTGTTGCAGGACAAGATCGTCAACCTCAAACTGACGAGGTTTGATCATTTTTTTGAACTAGAGGTGGAGGCAATTTTGATACACGTGGAGGTGGTTTACGACATTGAGCCATCTCTCATCAAGGAGTTCAAGCTCTTGCAAGCGAGCACCTTGGTATTCTTCTTCAGACAATAGATTATTGAGAGAAATTCTAAGGGAAGGGAGCTTAATTTTGATGGGTAGAATAGCCTCAGTGCCATAAACAAGGGAAAAGGTAGTGGCTCCAGTAGGGATATGAATGGAAGTGCGGTAGGCCCAAAGGGCGGGATTGAGCCGAAGGTATCAATTTTGGCCTGCATCATTGAGTGTTTTCTTGAGGATTTTGAGGATAGTTTTATTTGTAGCCTCTGCTTGACCGTTGCCTTGTGGAAAATACTTGGAAGATGTATGGTTGGTAATGCCAAACTTCCTACACAAATCTGTGACATCCTTGTTTTTAAAAGGTCCTCCATTATTAGTGATGATGTCCAAAAGAATGTCATAGCGATAGATAAGATAGTTCAAAATAAACTTTGAAATCTATTTTCCAGTAGTGTAGGTGAGAGGAATAGCTTTAACCCACTTGGTAAAGTACTCAGTAGTAGCAAGGATGTATTTATGGCCATTGGAAGAATTAGGGAAAATATGGCCAAGGAGGTTGAGACCCCAGAGGGAAAAAGGCCAAGGGGTGATGGTGGGCTGAAGGGATTGGGATGGAGCATGTATTAAATTGCCATGCTACTGACAAGGCACACATTTCTTCACATAATTGTAGGCATCCTATTCCATGGTAGGCCAGTAGTATCCAGTGCATAACAATTTCTTGGCCAAAGTGAGTCCACTAGAATGAGCCCCACATATTCCTTGATTTACCTCCTCCAAGGACGTTTGTGCTTCATCAAAATTTAGACACCTTAGAAGAGTTCCATAGAAATGTTTTTGGAATAGGGTATTACCAAGGATCATGTAGTGGGAAGTGTGATGAATGAAGGTTTTTTGTTGATTAGGTGTTAAGGCAAGTGGGGTATGTCCATCATGAAGGTAGGAGTATATTTATTGGTACCATAGGGAATTAGGATCAAAAATTTTACACACCATTTTAGAATTTGGTTTGTCACAGGCAGGGACCGTAACATTATCAACAAGAAACTCACATCGCGTACTGTGTTCTAGCATGGTGATCAGGGACACGATAGTAGCCATTGTGTTAGTTTCTTTTTTTTTTGTGCGAGGAATTTGCTGGAAGACCAAGTCAGTGAAATGTTGTTTGAGGTCCTCAACTGTGCATCAATAGGGAAGCAACTTATCATCCTTTGTTTGATATTCATCCATAACTTGTTTGATAACCAATTGTGAATCACCTAATACTAACAAACTAAGAATCTTCCATTGTATGGCCTGACGGAGTCTAAGTACAAGGGCTTCATATTCTACAATATTGTTTGTACAAGGAAATTGTAATTTGTAGGACTTAGGGATGAGATTTCCTTTTGTTGTAACAAACAAGATTCCTACCCCCGATCCTTTCTAAGTAAAGGATCCATCAAAATAAAGTTTCCATGGGGTACTCGGGGAAAGATTGAGGACTGATTCATCTGGAAAATCTGTGATTAGTGGATGTTTACTATCAACGGGTGCTTCAGCTAATTGATCCTAAATGACTTGTCCTTTTATAGATTTTTGATCCACATAAACAATGTCAAATTCACTGAGAATCATAACCCATTTCACAATACAGCCAGTGAGAGAATCTTGTGACAGAAGATACTTGAGTGGATCAATCTTGGCAACAAGGTGAATCTTATGATTGAGCATATAATGTCGTAACTTTTGTGTGCAAAAGACAACAACCAAGCATGCTTTCTCAATGAGGGAATAATTCAACTCATAATCAACAAGTGTCTTGCTGAGCTAATAGATTGCCCATTCTTTTCTAGTATCATCTAACTATGCCAAAAGGGCTTCCAACTCAACCTTTGTAGCTTATATGTATAGAATCAGAGGGCGGAAAGAAACAGGTGGCACTAGCATGGGTGGATTAGCCAGATACCCTTTTAGCTTCTCAAATGCATTTTGACATAAGCAATCCCATTGGAATTTGATATTCTTTCATAGGAGATGAGAAAATGGATGCACCTTATCTACCAGCTGTGACATGAATCTCTTGATGGATTGAAGTTTTCCTTGTAAGTTACGCAACTGTTTCAATGTTTTGGGCAACGGAATTTCTAGGATGGATTTTAATTTTTTTGGGTCAACTTCTATTTCACGTTGTGACACAATGTATCCCAACAACTTACCAGATTGTACTCCAAAGTCACATTTCTTGGGATTTAGCCAAAGCTTATATTTCTCCAATCGCTCAAAAATTGTAGTGATAATAGGAATGTTTGATTCACATGTCTTAGATTTTCCCAAAACATCATCTACATAGTCTTCCATGATGACATGTAAGAGGTCATGATCAATAGTATTCATTTCTCACTGATATGTGGCTCCAACATTCTTAAGACCAAAGGGCATCACCTAATAATAGAAGGTACCCCAAGGTGTTGTGAATGCAGTTTTGTGTTGATCTTCTGGTGCTATCCTGATATGATTGTAACCAGAGAAGCCATCCATGAGGGACAACATCTTGTGTCCAGCAGTCAAATGCACTATAATGTCAATATTGGGAAGTGGAAAATCATCCTTAGGACACACAAGATTCAGGTCTCTGAAGTCTATGCAGATGTGAATGCCCCCAATAAGCTTGCCTATTGATACAATATTGGAGACCCATTCAGGATATTTGATAGGTCAGATTACTTCAGCATCTAGCATCTTCTGAAGCTCTACTAATTTGACTACCAATGCTACTTGCGGATGCATCTTGTGGATTTTTTGTTTAACAAGTTTCACATTGGGATCCATAGCAAGATGGTGCATGACAAGATCTGTATCTAATCCAGGCATGTCCTTGTAGCTTTAGGCAAAGTTGATTTTATGTTTCTAAAGGAATGTCATCGTGTCTTTCTTTTCTTTCTCATTAAGGGATACTATGATGTAGGTGATTTGTGGATTCTCTTTGGTACCAAGATTGATAGGAATAATATCTTCAATGATCATAGTAGATACCTCTAATTCTGATGATATAAATGACACATCAACTTCTCCCTCCTCTAGTTAGTGAAAACTTTAGTGGCAATTATTCACCATTTGGCGAATGTCGCATGTCGGCAACCCCGGAATTTGCAAATATTTTTCATATATTAGATTGACCCTATCGCCCAAAATTTATTAATATTGTGTTAAAAATCCGGGCCCATCGCCCATCAGTTTATTTAATTTTTCCATTTCTTACACATTATCACCAATGGAATATAAATTTTGGTCCCCATAAATTTAAAACATTCACCTATAATTTCTAAGCGACCCCAACTTGATGGTCTATATTCGCCTGGCATTTTACGGATGTGTGTCTCTAACCGACATAATTTAGTCAACTTTCTTAATCATGCGAACATATTGGACGACCCATAATCGCCTCAGAAATAACAAAAGACGTGTTATAATTACACGGGCTTCGCCAAATATTTGTATACCTAATACCTCCTTCCATATTTTCCAAATAAGGATTAGTATATAAACATTCTGATATCTCTATGATATCTCTATATTTGATCATAGTGAAGTTTCAGAAGTTTCAGACTATTGAGTGCAACTGTATACTCAATACTACATTGGCGAGTCGTGACTGCATTATTGCATTTTAATTTGAGGCAAAGGTAAGTGATACTTATTCTATGACTGTGATTTTGAGTTCATTTACATTATTTTGGAATAGATTTGCAAAAATGGGGTTTATTTTCCCTTTCAGCCTGAAATGCACCGCACACCGTTGATCTGTGCTCATCCAATGGTCACTGGCACTGTCACACTATCGCGGGTCCCATTAAATTTTGGCTTGTCATTTGATGTCACTAGGACATGTGTGAGTGTCACTTAATCATTTTAAAATACAACTTTAGCTTATTAGTTATTACATTTAATAAATGTTATTAAATGTTTAGTTTTACAGTGTAGTAGGATTTAGATTTTAATTCAATTATTTCTATCTTATAATCACACATTGATATGACACATTGGCAAATTAAAAATAGAAACTTGATATGGATTGATAAAGAAACTTAATCATTTTAAAAATTCAGAATCTCAGTCTTCATATTAAAAAAAAGGAAGTACTAATCCATCGCCTAAGCATATACTTAAATGTCTAATACACAGGTAAAGCAACTAATGAAAATATTGTAATCACAGAGAAGTCTAAGAATCATTTTTGTACCCATAAAAAGAAAATTGAAATGAACTTGGAAAATTTTTACTTTTATTTTCAAAAAATTACATCGTACAATAAAAAAAAAAACCTACTAGGCAACTTCTTATCGGTTAAAAAAAAGTGAAACTTTGCATGTCCATTGTCAAAAAACTAGGGTAACGGGAATGGGTAAACTAGGGAATCAGGAATCTTCATCTTCCCTTTCGTTTGAGTAGAATTTTCCAGAGAGGATAATCTCTGAGAATTTGTCAAGCCATGTGTAGTCCGAATCATTGAATTCATCAAGGTAAAACCATTTCCAGAGAAAATCCCTCACAAGGCGTGCCTATTTCCTGTGTCGCGTCTGTTTCTCATCATTGAGGTTCAACAAAAAGCGTTGTCTGGCCACATTTCTGCCCGACACCAACTTCTTGTGTATATCTCTTGGCCAAGGTATCCCCACCCCTAATTCCACAAAAACAACAACATTGACATCATCCTTCAATAACTTCTCTTTAAAAACCTTCCTCAATAGCATCAGCATATCCACCTTCTGTCCTCCGAGGTCGAGGAGAGACACAAAAAACTGGGACGTAATGTCCATGTAGACATGGTATCTATCAACATTCTCAAGGAACTCTCAACCCAATAACATCAACACAGTAGAATTTATAAAATCGTTGCCACCAACCTCCCTACAAACAGAAGTGAGGATTTCTTCCGAGACATTTCCCAAAAAGGACCTCTGGTCATCTGGGGATGTGCATCTCAAATGGATTGGTGTATCCATCTTTAATTCTTGAAAGCCTAAAGACCTAAAAACCTAAACCTTAAAACCAGAGGCACAATTTCTACCACCGGTAGCTTTGACTCTTAATCTACCAAAAGAAAAATGAAGAAGAAAGAAACCACATTGTCTATAAATAGCCCCGACCCCTTGATTGATAGTAGTGATCACGGATACTTAGCAATTAATAATTATTCTTTCTTTAATTGTATTTAATGAAATTTCCATAAATGCATTATGTGTATTATGCATGTGAGAGATTTAAATTGTCTGTCCTTAATCTTTCATATCTAAATGTAAATATTTCCCATAAATGTATGTGTACTATTGACAATTAAAGATGGCAGTTAAAGAATGTCACTGACAAGGCATTTATTTCTTTTTGAGTTACGAGTTACAAGTTTCAGTTGCACTATCCATCGTCCACATCAATAAATAACCAGTAGTAATCAATGATTATGGTTACGATGCACTTTTTAAGGCTTGATACATGTCATCATTCCGGTGACTTCCTGCAGAAGTCAGTTTCCTTCCAAAATTCAGCCCGAAATTAAATTTCAACCATTAATCTAGGATGATCAAATGGTCTCAAATAATACATTTAACAATATCTAATTAGGTTATGTGTCCAATGTGTGATCAGTTATATTCACAACAAATAAAAGTGATATTCATTACATGTTGCATTAATTACAATGTTACGTGTCATTATTCGGGTGACTTCTTGGAAAAATTTATTTCCTTCATGAAATTGGGCCGAAATTAAACTTCAGCCATTGATCTAGGATAATCAAATGGTCTCAAATAAGACATTTAATATTTGTTGGCGTTGTCCCACATGATGCATTGACGAGTCCCATCTTTTCAAAATTTCCAAATAAAATATTTATTTTTCTCATAATTAACGATAGATTAGCCAATAAAATAAATATATTTTCAAACAACACATAAAAATTGCTAGTACAAATGTTTTTTTTACCTTCACAAGATAATAATTTGCCTCATATATTTTATATTTTCCCCCACATTAATTTATAATTGGCCATGATTTTATGGAATTTTCATTCGGCAAGGAAAAGATCGCCTACGCCTTTATATTATTTTCCTAATTTAGAAAATAAATTCACCATCATCAATAAAAATTTTCCCCTAAATTAATGTATGATTCGCCAGGATTTTACACTTTTTCCTAGGAGGGGGTTTCTTAAATTTATCCTTGCCTCTAGTGCCTCAGAAAGGTTTTCACTAGGGAATGTGTCCTTTATTTTGTCTTTTTCTTCATCCAAAGGTGCCTGTGAGAGGTTTTCACTAGGGGATGTTTCATTATTTTGATTTTTTAATGTTCATTTTCATTTTTACGACTAAGAGAGTTGACCTAGCTACCGAAGTAGGCTTTCTCACTGTAGTGGATATGATGTTCATACTCTCAGAGATTCTTAAGTCCAAAGAGAGCTAATACTGCCTCATTTGAATCACGAATGTCTAAAGCTGGTGGTGAATCTCGCTGATCCCAGTCAATTAGTTCATGGTTTGTTAGGGGAAGGCGAGGGGATGAAAGGTCAGATTGTGTGATGGCGAGAACATGTATAAATTCATCAAGGTCACCTTCAATGAATTGCAAAGGGATTTCTAAAAACTCTTCTTCGTTGTCTGAATCCAATGCGGCTAAACAATAGTCCTTAGCAAAGTTAGTCTTAGTTTCTACAGAGCCCAGTCTATCTCCTCAAGGATAAGGATTTGTTGTGGCAATCCTCTTCTTACCATTTTCATTAGTGCCAAGACCAGTACCATGATATCCCATGCTTTCAACAGTGGGAGTAGCCTTGATATACTTTCCTTCAGGGAATGTCATAGGTTTTTCATCTTCTTTGTTGTAGAGGAAATCAAGGACATTGTATTCCATGTGCTCATCTGATAAGGACCCCCAATTCTCAAAATTGGTTGTCTTGCAATGCATGAGATATTTCTCTTTAGAGGGAGGTAATAGTGACGGTCTCCCATAGGATTTTGGGGACAAAGGGAGTTGTCCAATGCATAGAGCACTTTCAAATTTGTATTCTCCCATGCCCTAATCTGTAAAGGTGGTCTTTGTTTCAGATCAATCATTTTATCATCAGAAACCTTTTCCTTTACTTTGGATTAATTAGCATGTATCTCTGGTGTCTTTTTTGTAGACAAGGAGGTTCCCAGAACAAGTGTTTCTTTATTGAAATATCAGCCAAACTCATTCAATGGACAGTAATTGGATTGTTTTCCTTCCAACCTCTTGTATTATTGAAAGGGTTCAGGATCTCTAGGAATTGTGATTTATTTACCATGATGTGGAAGCTTGAGGCATTGATGATAAGTAGAGGGTACACCTTTGCTAGTGTGTATCTAGGTTTGTTGCAACAAGATGTTGTACGGTAGATCTAGATCTAGAACATGGCAAATAGTTTCAATTAAGGATGGGCCCACTTTTAAGGGTAGTGTGATCAAACCTTTACTTTCTCTTTCTCTGTCATCATAGGACTTTAATGTGATTCGCTTGTCTACATCCAGAAGGTCCTCAAAAAGACTGATGTTACAAACATTTTCATTATGCACAAATTTAGGCCAGATCCACCATCTATAAGGACTCGTTTGATTTTAGTGGATTGGATTTTGGCTTCAATATGGAGGGATTTATTATGATGAAGGTCGGGACCACATAAGTCTTTATCAGTGAAAACAAGATGCTCTTGTGTAGCTAAATTCCTGATCATGGCTTGGAACTGAGAAACATTGATATTTTTAGGAACACGGGAGTCATTCAGAGCATCTTCAAGAATTTCTTTGTGAATTGGCGAGGTATGCAGGAGTTCTCGAATGGATATTTTTGCAAACATCTTTCCTAACTGGGCCAATAGATCGTAGTGTGAGGCAGGCCGAGCAGCGGTAGATGGTGCAATTGGTGGATTTGTAGATGTAGAAGGTTTATCAATAGCTTGGACAGTGACTCTGGGTCTACATGTGGCAGCATTACAATCACCAGCATTAAGGATTATGGTGTTGACATGTGTTTCAGATTCTTTGATGTATCCACAAAGAGCGTCAAACCCAAAGATATCATTTTATTCTAGACTCCCACATGTTTGATCATTGCCTGTGATAGTATTGGTAGAGTAATCATGTGGGATTGTGTTGGATGCATTGTTTTGATTGTGTGGTGGAAAGGGCTGATTGTAGACTTTAAGTTTCACATTTGATGAGGATGCATTCTGGCCTTCAACTTCAATTTTTCCATCATTAATGAGATCTTGCACAAAGTGTCTGAGATTCATGCATTTCTTGTATCATGTCCTTTGATGCGATGATAATCACAATATTCATTTTCTCTATACAAAGCGGGTTTGGGTTGATTCTCATCGAAAGGTCGATTATTTGGATAGATTATCATTCTTTGATCCGCAAGTTGTTTAAAGATCACGTCTAAGGGTTCCGCTAATGTTGTTAATTTTTGTTTCTGATTGTTGTTATTTTCATTGTTTTTGTTGTTACATGGGAACATATATGATTGGTTGCACAGTTGCTATTAATTTTTATTCTGATTGTTGTTTTGATATTGATTCTGGTTTTGATTATTCTGATTTTGAATTTGATTGTTGTTGCGATTTTGATTTTGATTCTTATTGTTATTACGATTGTTTTGATTATTATTGTTGGATGCCTGAACATTTTGAATGTGTTTAGCATCAGTCACACCATCATTGACAACTCCTTTGTGTTTACTCTAGAATTTTGGTTTATCATTATTGGAAGGAGTATAATGTTTGATGGTACCTTTTTACAAAATTTCATCTTCAATGTCTTTTCCCTTCTTAACAAGGCACTCAAATGTGTCAGACGAAACCATTTTCATTTGGAAGGACATCTCAGAGATCAATTTCTTTGTGAAGATGTCAATTAGGTGACTATCAGGTATTTTCCATGGCATGTGATTCACAATATGTCTCCATCATTATAAGAAACTAGCAAAGTTTTCTTCATTTTTTTGTTTAGTATTGCACAAATCACTGGGTGTTGCTTGATGTTAAATGTTATATGAATATTGTCCAAAAAATTTCTCTGCAAGATTAGAGAAAGTAGAGATTGATCCATAAGGAAGGGAAATGAACCATTCCAAAGTTGCACCTCCAAGATTCCTAGTGAAGTGTCTTTTTAGGTAATTTTCATTATAGGAAACTTCTTGACATGTGATGTAAAATTCTTTGAGATGTTGTAGAGGACATGTTTCACCTTTGTATTTCTCAAATTTAGGCATCTCAAAGTTTGGGGGGAATGGTTGCATTGTGATGGACTTGTCAAATGGATAGGAACAAATCTCCTCAAAAGAAAACTCATTTTTTCCCTCATTCTATAAACCATACACAAGACTTTTGAGCTCATTAACTTGTTGGGCTAAATCTAGAGCATTATGCGGAGTAAATTGTGGCACATTTCTTTTCCTCCTCCAAATTGTGCAACTGAAAACCTAATGGAGGTCATACCGACTGTAGGAGGGGGTATATATTAATAAGCTCTAGATATGTTGGTTGTAGATGTCTTCATGCCCATTGTTTGAAATGTAGATGATGTAGACAAAGGCATAGAAATCTGCCCTATGTTGTTGGCATTAGCGCTTCCTCCTTAAGTGGAATTCATCATCGCGTGAGTGCTATTGTGTGCAGTAATGTTTGGAAAAATGCTTAGGATCTATTGGATTTGTTCTTGTGTCAATTGGACTAATGAGGTAGTTGTTGATATAGGCATTGATGTAGGCATTGATGTGGAAGGTTCACTAGCAGCTCCTTTACCGGTGTCACATGATGATGTAGCATTTGAATTGGAAGCCATAGCTATAGTCGCAGCAGCTGTGGCTTTAGTGATGTTTGGAGTAAGGAGCGATTCATCAAAGTCTAGGGGCACTATAATGCCATTTCAAATGAGATTCAAGAAGATTTCACCATTGTTTTGACTAATGGTCTTTTCAACCATTTCTAAGTTATATGGATCTCTAAGGAAATCATTCGCTTGTGTAGGTCTTTCCTCTTGATCCACTAACTCGGTTTCTTCAAGAGCATTGGGTTGATTGTCAACTTGTACTGCATTGCCTTGAAATAATTTATGAGAAAAAGGATTCTCCTAATCAAAGAGAGTGTTGGGTGTTGCGCACCTCATGTTTCTAGCTTGAGATCAAGTAACTACCATATAATGGCAGACTTAGAAGAACGAAAGACAAGAAGATGTAGGATTGAGAGATAAAAGGGAATGGAGCAAAGATCTGATTATTGATTTAAATTGATTTGATTTTTATTGGATTGATTGATGTTTGAATAAGGATTGATTGATTATTTGATCCAAGTTGATTGATGATTGATTTTGATTTAAAGGTTTTTAGAACAAAACCTAGGTATAACAAGACCTTGTGATGACACAAAAACAAAATTATTAAGTGATATCTTTTCTATTTGAAGATAGACTTGTGATCTCAAGAAAAAACCAATGGATTTAAATTACTTGAGACAGACTGATGGTCTATAATTAATGTTGTATTTTTTTGAAGATGAAGGTCTGTAATACTTTTGATTAAGGTCTTTCAACCTAAAAGGGATTGATTTGAATTTGATTCGATTTGAAGTAAAGAGGTTTGATCTAGTGCTCCAAGAGGAAGAATGATGTTTGATGATGATGGAAGAACTAAAGAATTGATTTTAGAAACAAGAGGCTTGTCTAATTGTATTTATCAAGGGTGAAAAAGGCACGGTTGATGGAAAATTTGACCATGAAATTGTAAACTTTTTTGTTGTACATGATCTTGTCAATTTTCTTGTAGTACTTGATTTCTTGCTTGATTGATTGGGCAATGTGTTGATATTCTTTGGATTTGTGAGTAGTCTCCTTCTGTTCTTGATAAACTAAAGGTGTTGGAAGCTTAACCTTCTTGTGCTTCTTGGAATTGGTCATGTCATATAGAAAAAAATCTAATTTTGACTAAGCAACTAAATGTTTCAGGACAAATGGTTTCAATATCCCATAGAGGACCAAATTTCAAAGATTTTGGTAGATTTTGAAGCTCACTATTTTAAAGTGGAGACAACAGTCTCAGACGCAAATGGTGGTTCCAGAGTGTAGATGCTGATCTGCATAGACGGTGATCTGCATAGACGTCAACTCCAGAGCGGAGACGATAGTCTGTAATCAGGACAGTGTCTTGATGATTTGGCAGTTTTTTTTATTTCAGTTTGATCTTCAATTGATTTGTTCAATGGAAAGAACCAATTTCATCACAATCAAACTAGAAAATAACCAGCATTCTTGAAAACAATCCAACAAGGGACAAAGAAACCTTAAGGGATACAAGAAAGTGTGACAAATTTGTTTGTTGAAGGTTTTGTTCATGTTTTGATATTTTCAATGTTCAAGCACTTCAAACACAACCTACCTAAGGAATTGGTGTAGTATGAAAATGTTTTCCCATAAGCTTAGGCACACACACAAGAGCTAATCACAATACAACTGTCACCAAGCATGCAATGGCTCCAGTCATGATGTCATATTAGCCATCTCCAAATGCTCAAGGTGGCACGAATGTATGAATGATATTGGGGAAGTTACTATCTTCCTTGCACAAACATTATCGCCTTTCGGGGGTGAACTGGGTAGGCCTCTAGTTTTACAGTTCTTAGTAAGGTTCTCAATTTGTGGCTACCCCTTGTAGTTTTGCAAGAGAAATTAAGGCCTATAGCCCTACAAGATTCAGACCAAGATGGCCCTACAAGTGCCCATTCAAGTATAGTATCGCAAGCAAGATTTAGGTACTAAGGCCCTATAAATGAAGGATAATTTGAGATAGAAATAGTCATGTCTTTCCTCTCTTTGGATTGAAGAAAGATTTTGATTATAGTAGGGTGGAGTAGTTGGGTTCGCTTATTCCCCACTTGGTTCATTCCCAAAAGATTTCTCTCTTGGTAGGCCCTCTAAAGGATTAACATAAAGAAAATGGATTGGCAACAAGAGGGGTCTGGATTTCTAATTTTCCCACAAGGGGAAAAGAGCATAGTCTCCTACCCAATGTAATTTTCTTCCAAACACGCCAAACACTTGTTCTTTCCAAAAGATTTGTTTGTTTAAAACAAAATAAGCATGTCTAGGTTTTTTATTTTCCAAAAGGAAGAGAGAATACTCCCCTAATGCTTATTTTGAGTTATACAAAGGAATCTCCTAATTAATCTAGGTGTCTAAATAAAAGACTATGCTAAAAAGCATGATCTTTTAGTTGAAATTTTTTAAGGCAACCTGCAAGAACAAATGTAAGTAGTTTGAGTTTTTGTCTTCTTCAACATCTTACAACCACACAAAGTTAGTAGTGTTGATGTCTTTGCCTTCATAAACGGTGCTGCAAAACTTTAAAAAATATAACCCAAAAATGTGCTTAAAATGTTAAACCACAGCAAACCTATGCAGATGGCAGAATACAATTGCAGACAGTGATCTACATAGATGATGATCTGAGCACAGATGGAGGTTTGTAAAAGCACAGAAACTGGTACCTATCAGAAATGCAGAAACTCACAAATGGTGATTCCAGGGCGCAAATGGCATCTGCAAAGACGGTGACCTGCACAAACTGTCGAATGTAGAAAGTTATAGTTTGCTAATAAGAAGACTTAGTAAACACATAAATATTTAGTTTTTTACTAATTTTGACAACATTTAACTCCTAAAAATTGTCACCCTGTCAAAAACCCGAGAGTTGAAAAGAAAAAACTTAGTAAAAAAAAGCGTTTGGAATAAGATTTAAACTAAGTTTGTCTTTTAGCTAGTGGAGATGGCTTTTTGCAGGCGCAGACGGCGGATCTGCGCAGAAGGTGATTTGTGCAGACGATGGTCTCAGAGAAGAGATGACTCTACACAATGTTTTTCCAGAATCACGGAAAAAATGCAAAATTTGTTGAAAAGTTTGAAGATTAAGGGATGTGGGTCACACCGCGCGTGCCAAAATATATGTAATAAAAACCTACCTTTCCAAAATAATCACTAAAATATGCAAACACAAAGATTAGCCATTAGTTTCAATAAAGGTTAGCATATTCAAGTAAAATACTCAAAAGGATAAGAAGTTTACACCACAACCTCTGATGAGCCAAACAAGTGCACCCAAGACTTGTTGATTTTCTCTTAGAGATGTATGTGGGTGTGCTCTCCCAACACAATATCTAAATCCCACCTGATGATCAAGAATGCAAGATAAATGATGAAAAGAGTGAAGCACTCAAGAAACAAGTATTGAGAACTTGTCTCAAGCTCTCACCGTGATTGAGAATGCAAGATTAAACTAAGATAATATGCAAGAAAATAAGATTCATTCACCATTAAACCTAAGATGTGATATCTAGATTTGAAAATGAACTAAAAGGCATGGAAACATGAATATGAGATAAGAATTCAAAAGCTAAACTAGCATGATAACAATGCATAAAATGGAGATATTTTTCTCTTGGCAAGAGCCTCTATTTATAGATTTTTGGAAGGAAGGAGAGGGCTTGAATGAGGTGGAGCACATGTGGCATAGACATAAGTGCCACATGAGGGACACATAAGTCATGCAAGAGGCCAATTTTTCTCACACATGTGTGAGCAACTTGTGATGTGATGGGTCAAGGTGTACTTAAAGTACACATGTGAAGGATCTTGTAAGAGGTATAAGAGTTTTAGTCCAATGAAACATTTTTAGAAAGTGTAAGAAAGTGGCATCAAGGTTGTAAGAAACCTTGTTGGCTCCAAATTAGAATAAATTTGAAAAGTCAAATTTAGAAATTTGCTCACACATGTGAGCAAATAATTAGGACTAATATGTGTAGGAATCCTGAAATTAGCCTAATTAACCTAAGGTAATTAGTGAGTAGGTCTATTTGGTAAGAGTGATATGAGGTAGGGTAGGATCTAGGTTCAAATTAGTTTAATCCAAATTAGAATTAGATTAATTGTGGTTTATTAGAATTAATTCATGTGGAGGAATAAATAAATTATAAATTTATTTAAAAGAGATTAATGAGGAAATGTATATAAATGTGATTTAATACATTAAACGGGAATAATATTTAAATTAAGATTTAAATACTATGAAGATGAATCATATTTAATTAAATAAATTACTTAAATAGATAGAAGAATATAACAAATATAATTAATTAAAATTAACTATAATGTTATGGGAATATAAATTAAATTAATATAAGGAGGATTTTGGATGTCTACAGTATGATCAGGTCTATATGAAGACTTCTTATCTTCACCAGAATTCTCTTCAACATCCTTTATTTCATAATGAATAGGTAGTCTCTTTTATAGACATGGTTTCATTTTTTCTAAGTCCTTGTCTTTATTATTCTTGATGTGATCCGCAAATCTCGCCATTCTTGCTTTAAAGAATGCTTTAGTTTTATCCCGTAGATTTCTCCTTGACAACTGGAGTAAAACTAGCTTTAAATCTCTAGCTTATCTTTGGATTTTAACTAGTCGATGAAAATGTTGTAATCAATCAGTTAACTCTATATTTAGCTCCTGCCAGCTAATTCTTTTTTCATTTCTGAACTTTAGTTCTGATCGGTGTCTAACTCCTTGTTTTCTCGGTCTTGACTTCAGTTGTCCTCGGGCATCTCTGTTCGTCGGGGTTGTCTGTCCATCAGGAAACACTGTGACTTCCAGTTCTTCTCGGGTATTACTTTGGTTCTTCTCGGTAATGCTTGTTTGGGTATCTTGCTTGGTTATCACTGTGACTCTTCTCAGTGTTCTCTATCTGTCGGTGTGCACTGTCCGTTGATGTTTGGTGTCACTTGGTGTATACTAAACTTTTATGCATTACTGATAACATAACCTTTATCTCTTTGGTTCTTTGAAGTCTTTGAAAATATGAATATGACCAATCAGAGTATATCAAGTTGACATCAATGACAATACAATATATTACCTGATTTAATGTCTTGCATTTACTTTCTGCAGCTTGGCGATCATCAACTTAACATCTTCAAACATTCAATCAATTATAGTTTATCAAGGTCAAGGTCACTACTCAAAATAAATAGGGTACGATGTCGAGACTCAATAATGGAGTGTCATCACATGGCTCATACATGCTTGTGTGAAATCGATAAATCCTTCTAATAACAAGGAATATCTACTATGTTGGCACACGTCTCTCAAATAGAAGACCAATGCTATGTCAGATCAATATCCACAGATAGTTAACGGCTATCCCGACTCATGTCTCTCAAACAAATAGTGGATGGATAAAAAATTGATCTTATTATTATTATGTTCTCTCCCATTCATTTTAAGGTTATCACTTATTAAGATAACTCAACCAAGGGTTACCCTAGGACCACTTTTTGTCGTAGGTCACCTTGGTGAGATACTCCACACCTACCGGTTAAACACAATGATGAAAAAAAGACTCCAACAACTCAATCAAAGAGGGAGGTAAATAAAATAACATAAGACTCCAAAACCTCAATCAAAGAGGGAGGTAAAATAAATACCATATGGTTCCAGTGGCGTCAACCAAGGTCATGGGTCCCAATGGAATCATGTCATGGAACACACAAAGAGTTTGTGATGTGTTCTCAAATACCATCATCACACATTCCAATGTGATAAAAATCAAGAATGGAGAACAATTTCACAAAAAAGGAGTACATATTCATTCACGAATCCAAAATAAAAAAACAATATTAAACCATAAAATTGTAGGAAACCTGGAGGAAAACACACTCCACTATTCATATTAAATTGAACAAACCAAACTATAAAATTGGGTGGCATGCAAAACAAGGTGACCCTAAGATTTCCCAAAAACCAAACTTCTCAGAAAGCTACAAATAGAAAACTAAATTTCCCATAGGCACCCAACAACACAAATGCGATAAAAACTCATTTCCAGACACATATGAAAATTAGAGCAGCATAACAGTAAAATAACAAATAACGAAAACCTCAGTTACTTGTAGTGAGTCAACAGGGCATCTAAAAGATAATAGAAAGTGGGGGACTACTAACTCTTAGCCCACAAAGAAAAATAAAACAAGAAGCAAATCAAGTGATGGAGAAATGAATACAATATTGAAGGCCCTACCTCACAGCTGGAGCAGAAACTTGAAAGAATGAGGAATAAATAAATTTCCTTGATGAATCCAAAAGTCGCTCCACACAAACGGAGGTATTGCAGCACGAATCCAACGAGCCGCTACCCACCAAGATTTGACAACCTACTCAGGCACAATAAACAACAGATCGATTTTCCCCAATCAAGTTTGGAGCGAAATTTAAATTTAATAAAAACCAACAAAGAAGTGAGAAAAATAACTCAATTTTCAATATATAAAGCACTTTTTAAAATGTGACGTTTAAAATAGGTTATTTAAATAATTAAATTAACCTACTAACCTTTCACCCCAACATAATAAAATCAATTCCAGGTAATTGGAATCTAACTACGACCAACCAGCCACTATATAAAATAAATATAAAAATTCCCCAAAGCATTAAAATCAACATTTAATTAAATCATCCGTGACAACTGCGAGAACTTCTAAATGCACAAACAGTCACTGGTCTATCACGAATGCATAATGAGGTCGAATTTACCAACATGTTCGAGAGGAAATTAATATAATAATCAGATACGCCGCTTATATAGGGATGACATTGGCTCAATATGAAAGGCCAAAGATGCTTTCTCCTTGTGCCACTTCCGGGGACTTAGGCACACACTAAAATCCTGCAAATTAGGATGAATGTTCCTGGTACATGTTCACTTAAACATGCAAACATTAAATACAGTTGTCCATAATATATAAATATCCTAAGCACACATATAATATTCAAAAAGTGAAGGAAAATGACACCATCATGAGGACCTCACAAAGGGGGTAACTATGGCTTCATCTCACTTCATACAAAAACATGAAGCATAATACATATATCAATTGCATGAGAGAATATTGAACATTAATTCATTTAAATAACCATTGCATTCATATTTATGCATTTGAAATAAGCATTAAATAATCAATCACGACCACATGAGCATGTATCAATGGAAGTAATTACCAAAATATCCAACATCATATAAGGCATTGTACTATAGAAATATCATATATAATCATCAACATATTAATCCATTTCTTCCTAAAGGAAAATAAACTAGATATCATCATGCAAAAGTGATCAAAACTACAAATAAAAACATAAACCATCCATCTACAACAACTAAGATACTGGAAACCAAAAGTAAGCTACCATCAAAAGCATCTCATCATGTCGATAACCAAAATAACATAACTAGAGTATCTCATTTAAAAAAAATCAATCAGAATGAAACCATGGGAGGCACTACACAATCCCCCTAGGCATAGGCTTACTCCTGGAAGCCTACAAAAGGATAAAGGTACAAAAAACTCAACCATGAAGCATCGTCCCATGTAGCAGAAGTCTCATCACTTGGGTCCCATTGGACCCTTACCTTCTCTATGTCCCTGCCCCTATGGGTTAGCCTCTGATGTTGAATAATGTAGATGGGCTCCATAGAAATTTGTTTGTCATCTACTTGTAAAGAACCCCAATCAAGAACATGGGTCATGTCGGTAATGTATTGTCTCAACACAGAAACATGAAACACATCATGGATGTGTGATAGGCTAGGTGGAAACACCAAGAGATAGGAAATAGGACCAATCCTCTCAAGGATCTCAAATGGTCCAACAAAACATGACGCTAACTTAAATACTTTCCCATAATGGATGGGGCTCTTCTGTGATCAAACTTGCAAAAAAAACATGGGCACCTACTGAAAAGTGACGGGCCAATCTATGGGCATCAGCATACTTCTTCTATCAATCCCAAGAAATAACCAAATGCTCTCTAATATGAACCATCAACTGCTCCATATCCTAAAGCATCTCAGGACCCAAAACAACATGGTCCTCCAAATGATCCCAACTCAAAGGTGTATGACACAGTCGATCACACAAGGCCTAAAAAGGTGACATGCCAAGAGAACTATGGAACACATTATTGTATGTAAATGCAACCAAGTACAAATATGTTGGCATTATTTCTATTTGATGTGTTGACATTCATGTTTTGTCATTAATTTCAATATATGTTTCAGTTGGATGCATTAGAAGTTTTAGAAAGACTGGTTATCAAATGTACATGCAACATTGACAGTTGTGTATGGATAGTGTACGATGATTAAGCATATGCGAGCATGGATTTATGTAGAGGGAAGTATGTACTCCTTATATCTAAGGTTACTGGATTTCATATATTTTTTGCATGAGTTACAACTATTTTGGTGAAGACTGGTTACAAAGAAGTGACAGAGGATTATGACAGAGATGGTCTCAGAGTTTTTAGAATAACTTGGATACGAGCATGATTTATGGTATGTGAGCCTTAGAATTGATAGAAGGTACATAGTAAAACAATATTTTTGATTCTTGGGTCACTAGATTCTTGATGACGTCAGCTCAGGCATATGGACTTGCGAAGACCTATTTGGAGCTGACCACAAAGGTGTAGTCTGCTTAGTAAATGGCGAGCATGAATTAAGGATCTTGATGTGTAAATGATGATTTATATTTTTTATTTACTTGTTTAAGGTACCATGTGTATCTTACAAGGGCCTATGTATTTTTTTTTGCATTGGGGAAGTCTTAACATGCCGACCTAATTGCTTTTAGTAACTTGAATAAAGGAAAGTAGTGACATGATGTGAAGTTGAAGGTATTGGATGTTGCGAGCATGTGGATAAGAGTTTTTTGGATGTAGAGTAGTGATTATAATTGTAAATAACTTCATTGGAACTGTCTAGGAAATGCAAGTTGCTATCGGTCAGTTCACTATTATAAAGTATGCTTTCATAGTTCTCTTTAGACAGTGGATCCAGAAGGTGAGTTTAACCATCACAATTGAGAAGTGTGCTTGGGAAATGAGCTCTTCATTTCATTCAACTCCTAACAGGGTTTTTCCTTTGACAGAGACTTTGTACTAGATGTAATAATCAGCTCCTAACAGGGATAGATCTCCTAACAGTGATACAATATTTCTAGGGCATTATTTGTGGGTATTAATTCCCACCAGGGTTTTTCCCTTAACAGGTTTTTCCTTGACAAAAATTACTTGTGTTATGGTGTTATTCTTGAAATGTTCAGATTTGCATTGAGTAATTAGTATATAAGTTTAAACTTTAAATATTTTGGCACGCAACTAATTCGCCCCCTCATCTCATTTGTGATGATAAACTATTATTCCTAACAATTGGTATCAGAGCTTGTTATCCTTTTAGAGAAGTCTTAACAGCTTGAGGTGATCCAAGAGATGGCTTACTATAGGAAGGAGAGTCCAAAATTTGATGCTGAAAATTTTGACAATTGGAAGAACAAGATTTGAACTCATTTTTTATGTATGGGAATTGATTACTGGAAGACTACAAAGAAGGATTAGCAGATCAAGATAGAATATGATTTACCAAGTGCTACTGAAGATGAAAATAAGATGTTTCACTGTAGTATGGTTGCAAGGGAAGCATTGATCAGCATGCTCTCAGAGGCTGAATTTACTGAAGTCAAAGACCTTGATTGTGCACATAAGATTTGGACAAGGCTAGAGATACTAAATGAAGTAGATCAATATACTAAGCAGGTGAATTTGCAAAATTAGAATACTAAATTTGAGAGTCCAAGAATGCGAGATGATGAGAATGTCAAAGCATATTTACAAAGGGTTACAAAGGTTGTTAAAGGCATTAGAAACTCTGGTGGCACTTATACTAAAGAGGAAGTTATTAAAAACATTCTTAGATCTTTGGCACCTGCCTAAAAAACAAAAGTACAAGCAATAGAGGAGATCATATAATGGACAAAGAACTTCAACAAAGAAATGTTGATTGCCAAACTGACCACCTTTGAAGCCATAGAGTTGGAAGTTACATTACCCAAGGTTGATTTTGCATTCAAATCTATAGTACATAATGAAAAAAGACCCTATTAGGTCTTGTGAGAACCAAAAGAAGCAATATAAATGCATAGCTTGGATAATATGTTAATGATTGGGCAGAGATAGAAGAAGAAGAAGAAAGGGAACTAAATGAATGTGTGACCCTATTAGAAAGAAGGGAAAAGAGAGGTAAGGGTAAATTTGAAGGAAAGTTGCCCCTGAAATGTTTTTCTTGTAATAAGATTGGTCATTTTGCATCTAGATGTCCTACAAGGGTTCCTAAGCATAAGCACAAGTTTTTAAAGCCTGATTTCCCCAAGGATAAGAAATGCTACTATACTAGTGAAGGTGTGTCTAATGATGCTGTTGTAGATGATGATGAAATTAGATTTATTGTTGTTAATGATGATGAGCATGTTCATGAGGAAAAATCCCTAGTTTCTCATGTTGAAAAGAAATCATAATGGATCATTGATAGTGGTTTTTCACATCATATGACTCGTGATAAAAAAAAATTTATTCATCTAAATAAATATGATGGTGGTGTAGTTATATTGGGTGATAACACTCCTAAGTTGATCATTGGAGTAGGTTCAATCACTCTTGATGGTAAAACTAACATTGATGATGTATTACTTGTTGATAGACTTAAGCACAACTTGTTGAGTGTTGGACAACTTGTAGACAAGGGATATCACTTGCAGTTCATGAATGGAAAATGTACTATCAGAGGTCAATATGGAAACTTGATCGCATCAGGTACTAAGTCAAGAGGTAATGTGTTTGAGCTGAATACTAAAGAGGAAACTTGTTTTTTTGCAAGGTAGATGATAGTTAGTTATGATATAGGAGGTTTTGTCATATAAATTTTGATAATATTGTAAAGGTCAGTAACACTAATGCAGTCAGAGATTTCCCAAAAAATGTGAAGCCTATTGACACTATGTGTAGAGAGTATGATGCAAAAAAAACTAAGAGCAGCTTTCAGAGAAAATCCTTTTCAGCAAAAGAGAAATTTGATCTGGTACATAAAGATCTCTATGGCCCTAAAAGAACAAGATCTTACTATGGTGAAAGGTACTTTATACTCTTTTTTGATTGATATTTATCACTTTATACTTTATACTATGGTGACTGGTTATCACAGGTACATGCAAGATTGGCAGTTGTGTATAGACAGTATACAATGGTTAAGTATATGTGAGCACAGATTTATGTAGAGGGAAGTATGTACACCTTATGTTTAATTTCATTGGATTTTATAGTATTTTTTGCATGATTTCCAACTATTTTGGCGAAGACTGGTTACAGAAAAGTGATAGAGGATTATGACAGAGATGGTCTCTAAGTTTTTGGAATAACTGGGATGCAATCATGAGTTATGGTATGTGAGCCTAAGGCATGATAGAAGGTACATAGTAAAACATTCTTTGTGATTCTTGGGTTTCTAGATTCTTGATGACGTCAACTGAGGCGTGTGGACTTGTGAAGACTATTTGGAGCCAACCATAGAGATGTAGGGTGCTTAGTAAATGATGAGCATAAATTATGGATCTTGGCATGTAAGTGATGATTTATATTTGTTATTTAATTGTTTAAGGTAGTGTTTGTATCGTAGAAATGGTCTATGTAACTATTTGTGCATTAGGGAAGTCTTAACATGCCAACCTAATTGCTTGGTGTAACTTGTATAAAGGAATGTAGTGACTTGATGTGAAGTTGAAGGTATTGGATACTGCGAGCATGTGGATGCGAGTTTTTATGGATGTAGAGTAGTGATTAAATTTTTAAAGAACTTCATTTGGAATTTTATAGGAAAATAAAGTTTCTATCAGTCAGTCCACCATAATAAAGTATGCTTTCATACTTCTCTTTGGACAATGGATCCAGAAGGTGGGTTTAACCTTCACATTTTGAAAGTGTGCTTGGGCAGTGATATCTTCCTTTAATTCAACTCCTAATAGGGTTGAAAGGACTCCTAATAGGGTCTATCCTTTAACAGGGACTTTGTACTAGATGTAATAAACATCTCCTAACAAGGCTAGATCTCCTAAGAGGGATACAATATTTCTAGTGCATTATTTGTGGGTATTAATTCCCACTAGTGTTTTTCCCTTAGCGGGGTTTTCCTTGATAATAAATACTTGTGTTATGGTTTTATTCTTGAAGTGTTGATATTTTCATTGAGTAATTAGTTTATAAGTTTAAATTCTAAATATTTGGGCACACAACTGATTCACCCCCCTCTCAGTTGTGCTAATAGACTATTATTCCTAAAAAAATAGTCCTCCCACCTCGATAGTTGATCCATAACATACATGCAAAGCATGTCCTCAAGAACCCAATTCACCTACTCTATTTGACCATCAGTCTTAGGGTGATATGTTGAACTAAAATTGAGTTGTGTGCCCAAAGCATGTTGGAGAGATATCCATACTTTAGAAGTAAACTTGGGATCTCTATCTGAAATAATCCTGCAAGGTATCCCATGCAACTGAACTATGTCCTCCGTGAACACATGCACTACCAAAGTAGTAGTATATGAAGCTCTCATGGGTGAAAAATGTGAAAATTTGGACAACTTTCCCACCGTAACCATAATAGCATCATGATGATGCAAAGACATAGGTAACACAGTAATGAAATAAATAGATATAGTATCCCACTTCCACTCTGGAATAGAATGTGGCTACAAAAGACCTGTTGGATGCTAATTCTTGGCCTTCACTCTTTGACACTCTAGGAATCTATCCATGATATTGACAACATCAAGTCTCATCCCTACCAAAAAGTACAATTTTCTAAGGTTGGCATGCATCTTATTGATGCCAGGATGTATAGAATATGGCGCACGATGTGCCTCAGAAAAAACCAGCGAACAAAGATCACATGACACAAGCACATAAATGTGTCCCTGGTGATGCAAACTCTTGTTTGACTCCAAAGACTAACCTAAAAATCATCTCACGAGGGAACATCTAGACTCAATCTTTTCTCTAACCTCATGATACCTAGTGTCACTAGGAAAAACTTTGAGAATACAACTCAAAAGTATACACCAAGTGACAAAATAGAGATCTCATGCCTTCTTCTACTCAAGGAATCTATAATAACATTCTCTTTTCCCTTGATCTAATGAAAATACAAATCATACTCACATAGGAACTCCATCCAATAATATTTTTTGTACATTTAGGTTCGACTGAGAAAAGATATACTGTAAATTATGATGATTTCTATGCAACTCAAATCTATGGCCCAAAAGAAAATATCTCTAGAACACAAGCACATGCACAACTACCGATAACTCTAAATCATCAGTGGGGCAGTTCATCTCATGATCCTTGAGCTTCCAAGACTCATATGCAATCACTCATCCCTTCTACATAAGAACTGCCCCCACACCCTCAAACGATGCATTAGTGCACACCATGAACTCACCTGCAGGATCTGGCATTGACAAGATAGGTGTGTTGGTCAAATGCTCCTTAAGATCCTTAAATACTGACTAACACTATGTGGACCAAAAAAACTTATTCCCTTTCCTCTAAAGAGAAGTGATAGGATGAGATAACCTATAAAAATCCTTCACAAATTGGCAATAGTAACTTTCCAAACCCATGAAACTACAAACTTTGAGAACACTATTCGGTGATGGCCAATCCATAATAGCCTAGATCTTCAAAGGATCCAGTGAAATACCCTCTCTTGAGATGATATGGCTCAAAATAATTCACCGTAGTCTGGAGGAACTCACATTTGGCCAGAATGCCACACAACTGGTGTTCATATACATACTACAAAACCTAACGCAAATGGCTCTCATGCTCCTCCATAGTTCTTGAAACACTAAAATATCATCTAGAAAGACAAGGAAAAATAAGTCAAGATAGGTATGAAACACGACATTCATCAAACTCATGAACATTGATGGTATATTGGTTAACCCAAAGGGTACAATCATAAACTCATAATATCCATATCAAGTGTGAAAAGATGCATGATGAATATCAGCCTCATGGATACGAAGTTGATGGTATCCCGACTTATCTATCTTTGAGAACACTCTCACTCCCTTCATCTAATAAAACAAATCATCGATCCTCGACAAGGGATATTGGTTCTTCATTGTTACCTTATTCAACTATCATTAATCAATGAACAAACGTAAGGATTCATTATTTTTCTTCACAAAGATGACTAGGGTATCCCAAGGGGATACACTAGGATGAATATGGCCATTGACCAACAACTCCTCTAACTACAATCAGAGTTCACTCAACTCCACAGTGGTTATATGGTAAGATTTGTGAGGAATACGTTCCACTCTTGGAATGAGATAAATATGGAAATGTATGTCATACTAAGGTGGCATACCAGGGATTTCACTCAAAAATAAATCTGCAAACTCACAAATCAATGGGTGATCATCAAGAGAAACCTCTTGAATCCCAGCCCCATCAAGTTCACTAACCAAGATGGAAACAACTTACAACCATTTCACATACTCCACTTTAGTTGTATGAGTGTGATCAAGAAAAGTGGACTAGGTCTCTAGACCCCTACAAGCTCAACACACCCACTTGTGTCATCCACACCCTATAATGACTTACATCGATAATAAATACACTATGTAGTTGTCAATGTCAGCATACTATTATACATCAAATTTGCACCCTATTAAACTCTTGAGTCTAATGATCTGGTATAACATGGGAATCACTTCCCAGTTGTGGGACCTATGCTAACTGAAGTAAAACCTCTAGAATCTAGGTCGATTCTTCTTGGATAATCACCTATTTTTGCTCTTCAAACATGGAAAGTAAACTTTGTGAAAAAGGGATGGAAGGAGAATAGAAGGGAAATAAAGAAAAACTTGCCTACAAGGTGATGCACCGAAAGTGATGTGAATCATAACGCGATAACCAAGAACTAGCATGACATTTTTGAATCTAAACAAGCACAACTTCCTGAATAGGCTTCCATAAGTATTTCATAGAGAGGTTTGAAATGAAAAAAGGCTATTCAGGGAAAGAAATGATTTCACAAACAATAGCATATTCAAGGAATAGACACAGACTATGAACTACAAGCAAACATCCACTCCAACAACCAAGCACAGAAATGAGACAATATGAGAGGGGATGAACAAAATCCATAAGATCATCTAAATTAATCACTCACAATAGTGCAGAGAGATGAAAAAAGAAAGAGGGCTCAAGAACTCTGAGATTTTATCTAGTGTTAGCCACTATATTATGCTTTAAATAAGAGAAATACATATAAGAAGACCCAGGGATAGAAAAAATGTCACAAAAAGCCTTTGCATAATCTGAATCTCAATGAGAAATTACAAAATGATGAAAACCTAGGGGCAGAGAGAATGCCACAGAAAGTCTTTCATAAGCTTAAAAACCTAACTACAAAAGTATTTACAAACACTTATATACAACCTCCCCTAGGACACATGCTCGGGAGTCAAACCATCGATCAGATTAGGGCAAAAATTAGGGTTTCAATAAATATTCTAAACAATATAGAAACCCTAAAATATTCTTTTCTTCTCAACAATTCATTTAGGAACTATCTCAGACGATCACATATCCCTTCAAAATATCTCCCATGGTCATAAATTCAAGCATACAAATCACCTTGATCCATCTACCCTCTTTGTAAGTCAAAATACATCGCCATCAACATGAAAACCCTAGGAATAGCCTTTAAATATTTGAATTTAAATATAAATAGTCACAGGTGAAATGGAATTCCTATCAACGGCCCAGATTTGAACCTTTACTAACTTTAAAACATGACCATCGATGTCTTTTAAGTTACCCATGAGCATAGGAGCTATGACCTACAAACAAACATCTACTCCAAGAACCAAGCATAGAAATGAGACAAAATGACAAGGGATGAACAAAATCCACAAGATCATCTAAATCAATCACTCACAATAGTGCATAGAGATGTAGAAAGAAAGAGGGCTGAAGAACTCCAATATTTTATCTAATGTTAGCCACTATATTATGCTTCAAATAAGAGAAATATAAACAAGAAGACCTAGGGATAGAAAAATCTCACAAAAAGCCTTTGTATAATCTGAATCTTAATGAGAAATTACAAACTAATGAAAACCTGGGGGCGAAGAGAAAACCACAGAAAACCTTGCATAAGCTGAAAAACCTAACTACAAAAGTATTCACAAACACTTATATACAACCTCCCCTAGCACACAGGCTCAGGAATCAATCCATTTATCAGATTAGGCAAGAAATTAGGGTTTCAAAAAATATTCTAAACAATATAGAAACCCTAAAATATTTTTGTCTTCTCATCAATGTATTTAGGAACTACCTCAGATGATCATATATCCCTTGAAAATATCTCTCATGGCCATAAATTTGAGAAGACAGATCACCTTGATCTATCTACCCTCTCTGTAAGTTGAAATATGTTGCCATCACCATGAAAACCCTAGGAATGGCCTTTAAATATTTGAATTTAAATATAAACAATAATAGGTGGTGTGGAATTCCTATTGACGACACATATTTGAACCTTTACTAACTTTAAAACACAACCGTTGATGTTTTTTAAGTTACCCGCAAGCACAGGATCTGATATTGCCACATGGCATGCAGGCACAATGCCTCAAACATTTAACAGTCCATTATCTTCCCTTAGACTCTTAACACCTATCATCCAATCAAACAAGATTTTCTTTATCTTTACTTTATCCTCTAACGCTGACCTTGGATCTGATTTTGGACACATGTCATCATGGCGCATTGCCTTGATGGTTCAAACATCTTCATCTTGGTCTCCAAGCCATAATATCGACCGTTAGATATTCCTTAAGTTATGATGTTTTTACTGTGTTTTAAATATGGGATGCCTAACTTCATCTGTGACAAATTTCACCATGGTGAAATGCCTCAAAGGAGTATATCACAATTAGTTTTTCTTTAAGGCTTCACACTAGCCCCACGATCAAACTAAACTTGATCAATCCTTACCTTACCTTCTAACCTCTTAACTCATCCTTAATCCTGGATACCTGAAATCCTTTGTATGTACAAGTTTCTAGATCAGTTCTTTAACTTTGATTTTATCATGAGATTAAGCGACAATTGTAAGATCAAAACAGCATTGATAGCATGAGCTGAATCTCTAGGTATTTCATGACTTTGAATTCAATTGTGACATCCAGTGCCAACCGTTAGATCAAAATTGCATCAATGGTAGATAACTTAGCCCAGGTCACAAATCGCAGGTCCCACCTAGTCTGAAAGGACACGTGGCATGCAACTACAATGCCTCAAATGATAGATCTCGATTACTTTACATTGAGGTAATACGCCTGACCGTTTGATCATCTTGACTTGTTTGACTTTTAACTTCCCACTAACTTTAGACTTGGCCCCACCATAGACACGTAGCATGATGTCGTAATGGCATGATGGATAAAAACCTTCATCTCGGCCATCAAGCCTTTACACCTGCCATTTGATTTGAAGACTTTATTAGATATTACCTTTACTGCAGATGGGCCCAAGCTCTGACAACTTTCCATGTGTCGCAATGGTGCGTTGCCTTGATCATTAGATCTCAAACATATTTACCTTCAAGTCTTTACACCCACCATAGGATGAAGATCAACCTGAATATAATTCAACCAACCCTTGATTTGCTAACTGCAGTCCCCACTTGACCAGGAAGGACACATATCATCGTGGCGCAATGGCTCAAAGACATATCTATCATGCATCTTGGCATTAAGGCTATGCACAAACCATTAAATCAAAAAGGACATGATCGTTTCTTAACTTATACTTGTCAGAATAATGAACCCACTGCCACATGACACAAAGTCACAATGCCTTGAAGAACCCTCGGTTTGATCTGTGTGGTTTGAGGCTTCACGACGATCATTAGATGGAAAGAGGAATATACTGCTACCTGGGGTAAATAAATTATGTTAGGAATTAGGAAAAATGGACTTAGGAAAATAAAACTTGTTAGGAAAATAGACATGGCCCCATGAAAAACAATTTAAAACACATGGGTAATGAAGAACTTAAGTGGTCAAAAAGGTAATGAGGAATTAGAACGAGCCACTAAGGACTAAGGGTTTAAGAGTTTTCATAGGGTTTTTTGCATTAAGGGATTAAAAACATGAGCTAGGGGGTAAAACAGACCTAAAAACATGTATAAAATGAGTTAAAGGCCAGGAACTGGTGCAAAAATATTACAAGCTAAGCTCTACCCTTGTGGGAGCCTTATTTTCTCCACTTGTAAGCCAAATTCAGACAAGATGGGGAATTTGGGTAACAATTTTTATGATTTTTGTTGAATGTCAGCCTGCTAGACATATATACCAGTGACGTTAAGACATTCCATTGGGCAAGGAGTCTATTTTGAGCACAAAAGATACTTATGGGGAAGAAGGAGGATTGAAACCAAAAGTAGGAAACAACAACTAAAACAAGGAAAAGGGCTATACACAATCTGAAAAGACTAACATGTGCACAAGCACTTTGAGGAAAGCAGGTAAAATAACCTTAAAAAGCATAACAAAAAGAATAAAATTTATTTACAGGGTAGGACAAACCTCAAAAAAAGGCTTAAGATGAAAGCCATTGACTGAAATGGGCAGAACTTCTCCTTCAAGAGTTGAGAGATGGAAGGAATTATGTTTTTTGCATTCTATGATCACAAAAGGGCCTCCTAAAAATGAATCAAACTTTGTATGCCTTCTAGGCCAAGATATAAATTCATCCCATTTGAGGACTATATCCCCAACATTTAAATTCCTTGATCTGGCTTTCTTGTCAAAAGTGTTCTTGGTTTGCATCTGTTGGAACTCCATACTATGCATAGATTTACATCTACTCTCTTCCAACTCCATGAGTTGAGCATATCTTACTTGCAAAGGATCTCCCTCTTCAAAGAGGACAAGTTGAGTAGCAAGGTCCAGAGTTGGTAATTTAGTTGAGATGGACAATTTGGCCTCTTTTCCATAGACTAGCATATAAGGAGAGTTCCCAATGATCTATTTTGGAGTGATCATGTCTAACCATAAGGAAGACTTCAATTTGGAATGCCAATCTCTTTGATTCTCCTGCAAAGTCTTCTTAATTATCCTAATCAAATTCTTATTGGTGGACTCTGATAAAACATTACCCTGGGGGTAATAATTAGAATGAGTGTTGAGGTAAATACCATGTCTACTTGCCCATTCAATAACTCTCAAACCTGTGAAGGCAAGTGCATTGTCAGATATTATTGAATCAGGAATGCCAAACTTGAGTATTATATCATCATAAAAGTTTAGGAAATCAGTTTCATTGGCTTTGTTTAATGCAATGGCATCAGTCCTCCTTGTGAAATAATCAGTTGCAATGATTATCGATTTGTGTCCTGCACTAGATGGGTGGTTAATTAGGCCTATGAAGTCAATTCCCAATTTCAAAAAAAGGTTGGTATGCCCTTATTGGTTGGAGAGGTAGGGCTGAAAGCCTCTCCTTACCTGCAAACATAGCACATTTCATGCATTTTCTCACATGAGCATGGATGTACTTAAAGATGGATGGCCAATAGTATCCAGCCCTCATGATCTTGAAAGCAGTAGTCCTAGGAGAAAAATGACCTCTAGAAGGTCCATCATGAAATTCATGTAAGACATCTTCCACTTGCTCTGAATCAATGCATCTAAGGAGAATACCATTGTGATCCTTTCTAAAAAGGACCTCATTAATCAACACAAAAGGAATAGATTGGAATTTTTAGTACCTTTTGTTTTTTGAATCTAGGTTTGTAGGAAATTCACCTGTCTTCAAAAAATAGACCATGTTTGGCAACCAACTTGCTACCTTGTCTCGATCCTCTGTTGAATGCACAACTAAGGATGCATTTACTTTTTCTTGATCTTTTGGAGCCCCATACTCTATCAATTGTTCACAAATACCTCTTCCTCTAACCAGCTTGGTAACCTGAATGTCTATATCATATTCCATAACTCTGGTTATCCATCCAACTCTTTTTTCATTCAATTCCTTACTAAGTAGGAACTCTTTGACACTTGGATGAGTGACTCTTAAATGTACTTTTTTGTGCGTTAATAAATGTCTGAACTTTTTGAGACTCTTCACAACTACAAGCACATGTTTTTCTACAAAGGAGTACCTTTGTTTATACTCTTCCAAGACTTTTCTAAAGAATGCAATAGGCTGCTCCAATCCTTCTTCTTTTTTTGAGTCAACATTGCAGATATAGCATCAGAGCCTCCATAAGCATAAATAATGAAATCCTTGCTAAAATCAATATTAACTAAGGCAAGAGCCTCAGTCAGAGCCTCTTTTATATCTTGTAAACTACTCTTTCCTTCCTTACTCCAACAGAAAACTGCATTCTTCTTCAACATGGTTGTTAAAAGCTTCAAAAGATTTGCAATATTAGGCAAGAAATGCCTAACAAAATTAATCCTTCCTATGAAGGATTGAAGTCTCATCTTTTGATGTGGTAGAGGTAGCTCTAGAATAGCTGCAATTCTTTTAGGGTCCACTATAATACCTTGCTTCAACACAATATAACCCAAAAGCTTCCCTTTAGGGACTACAAACACACACTTCTTGGGATTGAGGGAGATACCAAACTCCCTACATATTTCAAATATTTTCCTTAAGTGCTTGATATGATATGTTGCATGTTTTGAATAAACAATGATATCATCAAGCTAGACTAGCACAAACTTGTACAGGGGGATTTTCAAAACCATATCCATATCCTTTTGAAAAGTGGCACCTGCATTTGACAAACCAAAAGGCATCTTTTGATAGGCCATGGTTTCCCATTTGGTTGTAAATCAGTCTTGAATTGATCCCCACTATTGACTAGGATCTGATTGTACCCTGAGAAGTCATCTAGCAATGAAAAGCATTTAGATCTAGAGACACACAACAAAATATTCTCCATGGATGGTAATGGGTGACAATATTTTAGGGATGCCCTATTGAGGTCCCTAAAGCCAACACATAATCTTAGTTCCCCATTCTTTTTTTCTAATAGGAACAAGATTGGGTACCCAACTAGTATGTTTAATAGGATATATGATACCGCTCTCTATTAGTTTGAGAACTTACTTATGCATGATTGGCTCTAGTTTAGGATTGACATTCCTTTTCTTTTGCCTGATTGGTTTAGCATTAGGTTCTAGCTCTATAGTGTGTTGAGAAAGTGTTGGATCAAAAAATTTGAGATCCTCATACTACCAAGCAAATACATCACTAAATTCTTGAAATAATTGGATATAAACCTATATTTTTGAATTAGTGCTTACCTTTCCAAACTTTAAACTTTTACCTGGTTTCAACTCTAGATCAGTGTAATGCTCTTGTTGAACTACTAAGATAGTCTTATTTCTTTTGGATTGGTCATCTTTATTGAAGATTGAATATAGTGTGACAAGGCCTCTTGGAAGCTTATTATACTTGAGTCACACCACTTGGTCATCATAATTCTGCATCAACCTATCCTGATTGTGGTCTGAGAAAACATCTTCTTCAAACAAGAACTGTAGATTTTGCTCATTATTTTCAAACACCTACCAATTAACATCATTATCAGGGATGGAAGGCCTGACAATAATCTTGACATGTTGATTCTTTCCTACTAAAATGTTGTTAGGAATATCAAACTGGGATCCAACGGCAACTTACCTATCTGTGGTCTGATTTAAGTTCCTTGGGATGGTAATGATATTGAAAGAATGGAAATCTTCTATTACATCCCAAACTCTATGCTTGTAGGCTTTCATAGTATCATTCTTGGTAGCACTCATCCCTTTCACTTGGCTAACAACCAATTCACTATCACCATATACCTTTAAGGCCTTAATACCTCTCTTTATATCCCAATCCAATCCATTCACCAAACTCTCATATTCAACAGTATTGTCTGTGCAAGAAAAATTGAATCTAAAGGTTGTATAATATTTTTCACCTTTTGGAGAGACTAGCATTGCACCACCACCAGATCCATGTCTACTTCTAGCACCATCAAAGAACAATTCCCAAACTTCATTTCTTTGATCTTTTGATGCTTCAGTGGTTTCCTTAAAGATATTTGGCATTGTGTGACCATCCTCTGATATCATGTTGTTCCCCAAACCAGTATCCCAAATAAAATTAGCTTGGACCTCTGAGATTCTTTATGATCCCCATTCATCTAGATAGATATCCAGAATGTTCTCTATCTGATTATTTGTCTCCTTAATGATTGGAAAATCATAACTATCAAGTGCAAGATAACTTGCATTGATTACATTAGACATATAAGGTTATACATGATGTGTTGCTAACAATTTAGATTTGATAGTGATCTTGGTTCCATATATAGTATGGAAAAGCATATGAGACCAGTCAGAAGAAAGATACCCCCCTATCTTAGTTGTGAACTCTCTTGATAGACATAAGGCAAAAAGAGAAGGGAGATCTATAATGTAAATATCAAGGAGGATAGATAAATTAGGGCTTGCATGAAGGACCAAACTTGTATCCTTGGCCAAACCTATTGTGTTTACTGACAAACCATCAAGTTGTGTCACTTTCTTTTGGAATGGTTCATACTTGAGTCCTAATTGGTTGGATACCCTTTTGGGCATGATTGAACTAGTAGCTCCACTATCTACCATACAATTATGTACTAGAAAATCTCCAATAATTAATGATACATAAAAGGGAGGTGGTTTTAAGTTCCTACCTTGAATAGCATTTTCTTTGGTGTTGCTGCTTGGAATTTTCTTCTCTTGATCAATGTTGACCAATACTTGCTTAGCTAGATCATTTGTGAGTTGTTGAGGGATTACCTCTTCACCCATATCCTTTTTCAAGATTTTAGGTTGCCTCAGCATGGCTAAGGAGTCCCACATGGTCATAGTCACATTCATTTTCTTCATGTTGTCCACAATATTGAATGGTACTGCTACATGGAATTTTTGGTGTACTTTCACCATTATGGGCTAGTATGACAGGAGGTCTTTTTAGTATGGCAGGAAAAGATGGATGTGATGATCCTACATATGTATTAGCCTTTCCCTTCTCCTCTTCTTTCTCTATCTTGAGCTCTTCTCTTGGACCGAGTATTGGCTGCAATGGAAGATTCACCATTTACTCCATTAAAATCTTCCTCATGCCAATTGAAGAGAGCAGTCTCACTAGGTTGTGTATCATTTTGGGGTACTGACACACTAGAAGAGGCCTCTGATTGGGTGTTTGAGGAATTTTGTGCCATGTGTGCTTGATTTCTCAACCCATTCGAACATGTAGTCTAATTATGTGGTTGATTGCAAGGAAAACACCATTCATTCTCTGATGCAAGATTATTTTGACTTGGAACCATATCTATGACTGGATTTGCAGAGTTGAGAGGTAATGGGTTGTAAGATTGAAATGTCTTTTGATTAAAATTATGCCTTTGAACTTCGTAGGATTATCTTTGAGCTTGATACTGCTGGTTAGGACCTTGATTTTGTTGTTGAAAGGGTGGTCTACTCCCTTGATTCTTCTTTTTTCATATTGATCAACTCATTACCAAAATTTTGTAATAAACTCTTCATTTCTTGTCGACTATTTTGCAATAAGTTATTTGTTTCTCGTTGATCACTTCTCATTTGTTGCAGTTCTTGAGAAAATCCTGCTTTTGATTCCTCACTGCTTGAACTAGCTTGAGGTGCTACCACAATAGGTGTAGGGGTGAATGGAAGAATGTGTATAGGAATATTGAGCTGAATATTAGGGAAGATAGGCATGGGTGGCCTTGGGGCTATCATACTAGCTTAAATTAGATAATTTTATGCCTCGATAGCTATATCAAAAGCTTGAGGTAATGAGGTACCTCCCATGGATTGGGTCATGAAAGATATGTTTCTATTTAAAATTTTCACAAAATGTAGGAAAGTGTAATCTACTAAAGGTCTTACACAGATAGGGATCCTATTCCATGTCTTGAGAAATTTTTTGTTGAAGTCTTTCATTTGTTCTTGGGGAGATCTTTTGATAGTAGTCAATTTCTCAACCAGGGATAAATGATCTAACTTATGTTCAAAGTATCTATTGAGGGAGTCTCCAAGTCTATCCCATGAATCAATGGAGCCAACTACAAGAGTTCTAAATCATTCTAGGGCTTTACCCTTAAAAGAGGCTGCTAACAACTTAGTAGCCACATCTTCTTCAGTTATATGGTGGACATTACAAATTGTGGCCACATCTCTTATGTGTTCACAAGCTGTTGTTTGGCTTTCACCTATGAAATCAGGTAGAATTTTTAGTTCTGCTAAGGGAACATCATGATGTTGAGAAAAATTCAATGGACTACCCTGATTAAAGGGTAGAAATAAAAACTATCTAGTCATTGTAGGAAATGTGACTTACAGGATAGAAATTGTATGGGTTGCACTTGAACCAAGGAGTGAAGTCAAATCTACTAGTTACTCTTTTCTTAGAGACCTTCCTCTCCTTCTTGAATGGAAAAGTAAGGGTCTCTCCTCTAAAATATGGGGTGTAGATTGTACTCTCCTTGTAGGGTATGTCCTTTGAGATGATCTCCCCTCTCTTTTTGTTGGAGGCAACTGCGAAAACTCAGAAGGCTTTGAACTCCTTGTTTCTATCCTTCTCATAAACTTTAATGGGACTGGATCTTCTTGTTATTAACACCAACGGAGTCGCCAGATATGCTTTAAATAAAACCACTCTAGGTTATTACTATGTAATCAAGATATCATATATAACATAGCTTGAAAGATGAACTTCTTTTGTAGTCCCACCGGGCATGCCAGAACTGTTATACACCAAATTTTCACCCTATTAAACTCTTGAGTCTAATGATCTAGTATAACATGGGAATCACTTCCAGGTTGTGGGACCTATGCTAACTAAAGTGAAAACTCTGGATTCTAGGCTAGTTCCTCTTGGATAATCACCTATTTTTTGTCTTCAACCATGGAAAGTAAACTTTGGGGAAAAGGGATAGAAGGAGAATTAAATGGAAATAAAGCAAAAATTACCTACAAGGTGATGCACCAAAAGTGATGTGAATCATAACATAATAACCAAGAACTACCATGAAATTCCTGAATCTAAACAAGAACAACTTCCTAAATAGGCTTGTATAAGTATTTCATAGAGAGGTTTGAAATGAAAAAAGGCTATTCAGGGAAAGAAATGATTTCACAAAAAATAGCATATTCAAGGAATAGACATGGAGTATGAACTACAAAAAAACATCCACTCCAACAACCAGGCACAGAAATGAGACAATATAATAGGGAATTAATAAAATCCATAAGATCATCTAAATTAATCACTCACACTAGTGCACAGAGATGCAGAAAGAAAGAGGGCTCAATAACTCCAAGATTTTCTCTAATGTTAGCCACTATACTATGTTTCAAATAATAGAAATACATACAAGAAGACCCAGAGATAGAAAAAATGTCACAAAAAGCCTTTGCATAATTTAAATCTCAATGAGAAATTAGTACAAAATGATGAAAACCTAGGGGCAAAGAGAATTCCACAGAAAGTCTTTCATAAGCTAAAAAAACCTAACTACAAAAAGTATTTACAAACACTTATATACAACCTCCCCTAGCACATAGGCTCAGGAGTCAATCCATCGATCAGACTAGGGCAAAAATTAGGGTTTCAATAAATATTCTAAACAATATAAAAACCCTAAAATATTTTTTCCTTCTCATCAATTCATTTAGGAACTATCTCGGACGATCACATATCCCTTCAAAATATCTCCCATGGCCATAAATTTGAAAAGACAAATCACCTTGATCCATCTACCTTCTCTGTAAGTCGAAATACATCACCATCACTATGAAAACCCTGGGAATGGCCTTTAAATATTTAAATTTATATTTAAATGCTCACATGTGAAATGGAATTCCTATCGACGGCCTAGATTTGAACCTTTACTGACTTTAAAACACAACCATCGATGTCTTTTCAGTTACCCGCAAGCACTGGATCTGATCTTTCCACACAAAACACAAGCACGATGCCTCAAAATTTTAACAATCCATCATCTTCCCTTCAAGTCTTAACGCCTATTATCTGATTGAAAAATATTTTCTTTATCTTTACTTTACCCTCTAACACTGTCCTCAAATCTGACTTTGGACACATGTCATCATGATGTGTTGCCTTGATGGTTCAAACATCTCCATCTTGGTCTCCAAGCCATAACACTGACTGTTAGATCTTCCTTAACTTATGATGTTTTTACTTTGTTTTAAATCTGGAACCCTTGACGTCATCCGTGCCAAATGTCACCACGGCGCAATGCCTCAAAGGAGTAGATCTCGATCAATTTTGCTTCAAGGCTTAACGATGTCCACATGAGCAAACTAAACTTGATCAGTCCTTACCTTACCTTCTTCCCTCTTAACTCATCCTTAACCGTAGGTACCTAAAATCCTTTTTATCTCCATGTCACTAGATCAGTTCTTTAACTCTAACTTTAGCATGAGATTAAGCGACAGTCGTAAGATCAAAACTGCATCGAGGGCCTACGCTAAATCTCCAGGCATTTCATGACTTTGACTTTAATTGCAAGATCTAGCGCCAACCGTTAGATCAAAACTACATCAACAGTAGATAACTTAGCCCAGGTCATAAATCACAGGTCCCACCTGGTCAGAAAGGACACATGGCATGTAGGCTAAATGCCTCAAATGATAGATCTCGATTACTTTGCATTGAAGCAATATGCCTGACCATTGGATCATCTTGACCTGTTTGGATTTTAACTACCCACTAACCTTAGCCTTGGCCCTACCATAGACACGTGGCATAATTTCATAATGGCGTGATGGATAAAAACCTTCATCTTGGCCATCAATCCTTTACGCCTATCATCTGATTTGAAGACTTGCTCTGAGATTACCTTTATTGCAGATGGGCCCAAGCTCTGAAAACTTTCCACATGTCACAATGGCGCATTGCCTTGATCATTAGATCTTGAGAATATTTACCTTCAAGTCTTTATGCCCGCCATAGGATGAAGATCAACCTGACTGGAGTTTAACCAAGCCTTGCATTGCTAATCATAGGCCCTACTTGACCGAGAAGGACACATGTCATCATGGCGCAATGGCTCAAAGACATATTTGTCATTCATCTTAGAATTAAGGCTATGCATAGACCATTAGATCAAAAAGGAAAATATTGATGCTTAACTTATACTTGTAATGCTATGACTGAGGCACTGAGAGGAGAAAAAAGAGAATTCAAATGGACACTTGGAGATGATAAAAGTTTTGAGACCTTGAAACTGAAAGTTGTTGAATTGTCTATGTTAGCATTACATGATTTCAATAAGGTATTTCAAGTTGAATGTGATGCAAGTGGGAGTGCAATTGGAGTTGTATTGACTCAAGAAGGTAAACATGTTACTTTCTTTAGTGAAAATTTGAATGATGCCAAAAGAAAATATTTTGTCTATGATCAAGAATTCTATGCTATCGTTCAAGCTATGAAGAAGTGGAGACATTACTTGATGCCAAATTAATTTGTGTTGTATACTGATCATAAGGCTTTACAATATTTTGGTAGTCAAAATAAGTTGAGTCAGAGACATATGAAATGGGTAGAGTATTTGAAAAGTTTCACATTTGTGATTAAGTATAAGAGTGGAGTTTCTAACAGATTTTTTGATGCATTAAGTAGAAGAAGATCTTTGTTGATTGAAATAAGAATTGAGGTTCTTGGTTTTGATGACATGGAGAATTTGTATGAAAGTGATCCTAATTTTTCTAAGCAATGGAGAGTGTGTAGAGAACCTAATTCAAATCAATCAATTAAGTATGAAGATTATTTAATTCAGGAAGATATGTTGTTCAAAGGTATTCAGTTGTGTGTACCGAGAGGATCAATGAGAACTAATTTGATAAAAGAGAAACATAGTAGTAGATTGGTTGGACATTTCGGTATTGATAAAACATTGAGTTTTCTTAAGGAATGGTATTTTTGGCCTCAGTTGTATAAGGATGTTCAAAAATTTGTGCAAAGTTGTGGAGTTTGTGAAGTTTCAAAAGGAGTGAGTCAGAATATTGGTTTGTATACACCAAATACTATTCCTGAGAAACCTTGGAGTGATATTAGCATGGATTTTGTTCTTGGATTACCAAGGATAGCAAGAGGTAATGATTCCATATTTGTTGTTGTAGATATATTTTCTAAGATGACACATTTTATACCATGTAAGAAAACATCAGATGCAGTACATATAGAAGATCTTTTCTTTAAGGAGATTGTCAGATTGCATGGATTATCGAGGAGTATCATCTCTGATCGAGAAAGTAAATTTGTAAGATATTTTTGGAGAAAACTTTGGAAGAAGTTGGATATTGAGTTGAAATATGGTTCTACATTTCATCCACATGTTGATAGACAAACAGAGGTTATAAACCAAAGTTTGGGTAACATGTTGAGATGCCTAGTTGGAGAGACACCAAGTAATTGGGATTTGATGTTGGCACAAGAAGAGTTTGCATACAACAGTTCAGTAAATAGAAGTACTGGAAAGACACCTTTTGAGATTGTTCATGGCACACAATAGAGAGGTATATCAGATTTGAGAGATATTGTTGGAGAAGAGAAAAGAAGTGCTAAAGCAGAAGAATTTGCTGAGTTCATGAAGACATTCCATAGGGATGTAAAATAGAAGTTTGAGAAAATCAATCAGAAATACAAGGATAGTGCAGATAGATCAAGGAGACATAAAATATTTGAAGTTGGCGATGTTGTAACGGTTCATTTGAAGAAAGGTAGATTTCCTATTGGAACATATGGTAAACTGAAGATGAAGAAATTTGGTCCTTGCAGAATACTAAGAAAATTTGACAGTGGAAATGCTTATGAAGTGAAATTACCTCATGACATGGATATATCACCTATATTCAATATTTCAGACTTATATGAATATCATGAACCTGATGAATAAGTGATAGTACCAAGTGATTATCCTAAGAAGCAGATAGAGGAAGTTGAGAAGATTTTGAAAGAGAGAATTGGTAGAAGTACAAGAGGAAACGAATACATGGAATGTTTGGTAAAATGGAAGAACAGATTGATTGATGACTCATCTTGGATTTCTCAATCTAAGTTGGATTCATTTCAGGTTGGACCTGATACATGATTTGGGGAATCATTTCTTGTACCCTAGGTGTCTGATTCAGGAGCATCTTGGGTCCTTGGCAATCCTACTCAACCAAAAATATGTTTACTTTGTTTTATAGTTTGTCTTTTGTTGCTCAAGTTTTGGCTTTACCGATGAGTCTCAGTGATCTCTTTGCCCGAATCATTTCTATTTCTTGGGTATGTTCTTACCGATGGATTTCCTGTTGCTTGGTAGTGTTCTTACCAATGGGTTGTCTGTTTCTCGGGTATTCTTTACCGACGGGTTGTTGTCTTTCAGTAATCATCTTCCCGAATTGTTTATCCTAATCTGGCTGACTTCTACATTTAATTTCCATGGTAGAATTAATGTGGGGTCTCTCTTTGGGATCTGTGTGGACCTAAATCTGGGTCTCACTTATGGATTTGAGCATCGACCTGTTTGGTGGAGTCTTGAATATATTTTTTTCTTTGTTCTTAGTTTTAGGGTCAGTTTTAGAAGATAGAAGATTAAGGATTGAATTATCTAGAAGGCAGGTCTATGACCTTGCATGTATGAAGATCAATCTGCAAGTCATTGAATATATATGGCCAAAACGAGGAAGGCCTTATAGCCTAGCATGTAATGAGTTTGATCAATTAATGAAAGGTTCTTTGTTGTTTCTTCTCTCACTGTGTTGTTGTTGCTTCCAAGTTGTTTCTACAAGTTGGTTTCATAGTCGGGAGAGCCTTTGGCCCCATCTGCCATCCATCCTTGCGTCACATAGTGATGTTGTATCTCTATATGTTTGGTTCTACTATGAAATAATGGATTCTTTGTCATTTGTATGGTACTCTTGTTATCACAAGACAACAAGGTAGATTCATTATGAATTTGGTGTAAGTCTTCTAGTAGTATTCTCAACCATACAATTTGACAAGTTATTGATATTGCAGCTTTTTATTCTGACTTTGTTGTAGAAAGTGATATTTTTGGTTATTTCTTAGACTTCCAAGAGAATACTGCAGAATCAAGGCTAAAATTGTAACCAGAAGTAGACTTCTGATCATCTATAGAACATTCCCAATCAGAATTTGTATACCCAACCAATCTATTATCCTTTGAATGTTGAAATTTGAGACCATAAATCAATGTCCCTCTAACATATCTAAGAATCCTTTTAGTTGCACTCCAAAGTGTTCCCTTAGGTTCTGGCATGAACCTAGAGACCAAAATCGCTCCATATGTGATATATATGGATGAGTAGTAGTTAAGTAGATAAAAATTCCAATCAACTCTTTGTATAGAGTGGGGTTCACTAGATCTGACACATCTAAAGTAGACAATTTAAGTCCAACTTCAATAGGTGTTGCAACTGATTTGCAAATTTGCATCTAAAATTTTTGTAGGATATTTGAAGCATATTTTTTCTAAGACATAAATATTTCATCATTGTTTTGTCATACTTCTATACCAATAAAGTAGTGCATTTGTCCCAAATTTTTCATTTCAAACTCAGTAATCATGGTTGTTCTAAGCTCTGCAAATAAATTTGGATTATTCTCTATGTAGATAAGATCATCAACATCAAGGACTAAGATACAAATATATTTAGCTAAGATTCTGATATAGAGATTTGGACCTGACTGACTTCATTAAAAACCTTTCTATTGTAGGTACAATTTTATCCTTGAATACCATGCTCTTAGTGCATGCTTGAGACCATACAAGGCCTTTTTTAATTAGCAAACATAATATTCTTTATAAGGTATTTCAAAACCTTTAGGTTATGAAACATACACTTCCTCATCAATATATCCATTCAAGAAATAACTCTTCACATCCATTTGATACACTGACAAACTTTGTTGATTTGCTAATACCAAAACCAATTTGATAGTATCCATTCATGAGATAGGTGCACATGTTTCATTGTAATCAATACTTTCTTGTTGAGTGTACCCTTTGGCTACCAATCTAGCCTTATGCTTATCAATGCTTCCATTAGATTTATACTTTGTTTTGTACACCCATCTTGTACCAATAATTTCCTTACTCGGAGGTAATTAAACCAAATCCAATGTACCATTCCTTTCAATTGTTTCTATTTCATGGTTCATTGCTTCAACCCACTCATCTTTTTCTTGAGCTTGTTCAAATGTTTGCGGCTCATTATTTTTCATGATTTGAGTCATCAATGCAAAATTCACTTTTGCTTGTGACATCATTTTTTCAAAATTTGAATCCAACATAAGAGTTGATGGATGATTCATTTTTGTCCTTCTTTGATATTTTCTTGCTCCTGCACTAGATGATTCAGGTTCATCTTCTTCATCCTCCTCTTCAATCTCATCAATTATTATCTCTTTTCCTTTTGTTTTGTTTTCTTTGGTATATTCTACTAGCTCATTGAATACCACATCTTTGCTTATCACAAGATTTTTTCCTATTGGATCATACAACCAGTATGCTTTATTTTTAGTTTCATAACCAATAAAGTGCATTTTAGGTCTTTATCATCTAACTTAGACCTTTTATATTTTGGTATGTGTGCATAAGCAACACATCCAAATACCCTGAAGTGATCAACACTTGGCTTTATGCTAGACCATGCTTGTTCAGGAGTCATTCCTGTGTGCAGAGAAATGTGTGCAAAGGAATGCAGTTAATTATTAAATACATTCATAACACAAAAATAGTGCAACAATCAAGATAAGACATAAAGAAGCATTAAACAAATAGAAAATAAAACCACTAAAACTCTGTTGTAGCCTCTTTTTTGCAACAATTTTTTCAAGATATTGTGGTTGTATGTATGCTCACAGATTTGACAGCGTAACAGCATCAGAGTGATCCATAGTTTCTCAAGCTTGGGAGAAGAACCTTAAAAAGAGGATTCAAAAGGTTTTCACAAGTGAGGTTGATTTTCTCTCAAATAAGCATGAGTTTGCATAATGGGAGAGTTTATAATGGATTTAAAGATTTGATTCAAAGATGGGTAAATGGATATGGTATCACAAAGATAATGGGTTTTCAAGGATGAAGCTCTCAAAAATATGGAGTCTTGAAATGAAGGGAAATGAGAGGATTAAATAAAAGAGTTGGGGAGGCGAGGGATATCCTCTATTAATGAGGGGTGACCAGGTGTCCACCTCATTGTGTTTGGGGGATGGGGAAAGAGACTTTCCTTAAATGGCATTTATCTCTCAAAATGCCCCAAAGTCAAAGCATTAATGAAGGGCATTAAATGCGCTTTGGGTGAGGATTGGGATGAAAGAAGCAAAGTTGGAATTTTCTTCCCTAATCCTCATGGTTAGGAATGTGCAAACAATTAGATGGGGATTAGGCTAATGAGCTAGGTTAATTAGGGGGCAAGTGGGTAGGTTAGGATTGTGCAAGTGGATGGGGATTAGGAGGGGATAGAGATTAATTAGATAAGTAGGGTATTTATCTAATTAAAGAAAAAATTAGGGATGCAAGTGGGAAAAGTAGGAAAATGCAAGTGGATGAGAGAATATGAATTGAATTTTAATTTATTTTAATTCAAATGGAGGAAAGGGGATATTTAATTAAGCACATAGGTTTATTTAATTAAACAGATTTGGGCTTTAGATAACTTAGATTTAATTAATTTATCTAGAGGGATTGGGAAGAGGTGGAATTAATTAAATAGGTAGACTATTTAATTAATACGGTGACTATAGAGGAATGGGTACTAAATATTTAATTAAATAAACATAAACATCCATTTAATTAAATATGATAAGGATGTTAGATAAATTAGATAAATTAATTTATCTAGCACTATAGAAGATGAGTAATTAATTAAATGAATTAGTTACATTTCAGATTTAGGTGTCTACAATTCCTTTAACTGATTTTGTAGGACTTCTGTTTAGAAAATACATGGTTGTGCCTACTATTTCTGCCCAATAACTTTTATCCAAATTTTTCTCTTTCAACATACTTCTTGCCATTTCAACAAATGTCCTATTTTTCCTTTCAGCAACTCCATTTTGTTGTGGAGTGTAGGAAGTAGTGAACTCTCTCTTGATTTCATGATTTTTGCAAAAATCTATAAATTGATTTGACTTGTACTCGCCTCCATTGTCTAACCTTATCACTTTGATATACTTACTACTTTTTTTTCAACCAAACTCTTGAACTCTACAAATTTTTCAAATACTTCTTACTTTGAAACCAAACAATACACCCAAGTTTTTCTTGATTTATCATCAATGAAGGTTAGAAAATACTTGGATTTGTTCAAAGAAGGTGTTTCCATAGGACCACGCACATCTGTAAGGATTATCTCAAGATGTTGTTTAGCTCTACTAGATTTTCCAATAGGAAATTGTATCCTATGTTACTTGCCAACAATACATTTTTCACGTACCTCTTTTGTGTCTTCAATTAAAAGTAGACTTTCAACCATTTTTAATCTTTTGAGTAAAAGCAACCCATTAAAACTAAGGTGTCCATATCTTTTATGCCAAATTTTACTTTCCCTCATTTCACTAGACCTTAGTGCTTGGTCCCATGAGTAAAATGAAGTGGAAACATCCTATCACCTGTCTTTTTTGCTCTTGCAATAACTGCATTCCTATTTAATTTATCTCTTATTATGCACTCATTTTTATCAAAATTCAATTGATAATTTTGCTCTAACATTTGTCCAATAAACAACAAATTATTTTTTATTGATGGAACCAATAGTGTTTCATTGATATGTTTTACTTCACCATATTCAGTTGTAACAATAATAGTACCCTTACCTTTTCTTCCATGAGAATTTTTATCTCCAAGTACTACTATACTTTGATTCTTTTGATCCAAATTGACAAATAGATGCTCATTAGATGTCATATGTGAAGAACATCTAGAATCTATCTGCCACGTGTTATTTTCACTAGCATTTGTATTGAAACAAGAAATGAATAGATTTTGTTTATCTTCAATAGTGCTATGAGCACTTCTCTTTTTAGTTTCACCTTGTTTACTCCAATATTATAAAGAATAATGTCCAAACTTATTGCAATGAAAATATTGGACATTCTTTTTACTACTGTCTCCCCCATTACTTATACCTCTTCCTCTTCCCGTTCCTTTGAAGTTTCTACTTCTTCCTCTGGAATAATGTCATCTTCCTCTAGAATTGCTAGATTCGCCTTTGTATTCATTCTTATTCTTATCATCTCTTTTACTATGATTCTTAAAAAATTTGTTTCTTTTTCCTCTTATACTTTCTTTAGAGGAAAATGCTTTCTCTAATATTTCTTCATTACTTTTCATTATTTCTTCAACAGTTGAAAAAATTCCACTTAATTCATCAATTTTCATGCTTGAGAGATCCTTAGATATCTCAATTGTTGAGACCACACATTCAAATTTTTAAATCAAGATTATCAAAATCTTTTTAATGACATTATTTTCATCTACATATTTTCCTAGTACTTTCATTTGACTCACTGGACTTTCTACCTTTCTCAGAAATTCATTGATAGATTCACTAGTTGTCATTTTTACATTTTCAAAGTTTTTCCTCATTGTTTGCAATTTAGTAGTTTGTGCACCTTGATATGAATTACTTAATATTTTTCATGCTTGCTTGGAATGAACACCACTACTTATCCCAGGAAAGATAGCTTGAGTGATTGCACCCTGAATCAAGAATAAAACTTTTTTGATCTTTCTTTATATTTTCTTTTTATTCTTTTTTTACTAGCTAGTAATGCATTTGCATTTGCTATCTCAATGTAGCCATGTTGAACAATATCCCACAAATCCTTAGATTTAAGTAGGGTTTTCATTCTAGTACACCAATATGTAAAATTGACTCCTTCAAAAATCAGAATCAACACATTAGACATTACATTGCCTACCATATTTGTCATAAAATATGCACAATGACTCAAATGCTCAATACAAGGTTTAGGAGAAATCTCTGCAAATAAATACTCTCCTTGTCCCTTCAATTAGGACCCATACACAAAATGTTTCTTATTTTTTATTATTTTATTTGAGAAATAAGTGTTGGTTACCACTGAAAATGCACTTAATTATAAAACATTTATTTCTCGGTTTACAAATAAAACACTTTGTAACTCCTATAAAAGAAGTTTCAAATTAATTATGATTGGAAAAAAAGAAAAAAATAGAGAATCTCTTTTTTTCTTTAACTTCTCATAAGACTTTCATCAAGACTTTAAAAAACTTTCAAACTGGAAAAGATTTTTCTAGACTTTTGCGTGAAAATAAAAAAGAAGGAACACAACCTAATAACCTACTAGCCAAAATTCACGCAGTGTTTTTTTTAAATATGTTGCAATCATTTGAAACTTTTAGATGTTGCATGTTTCAAACACTTATCTCCTTAAAGAAGAAACTATAGCTCAATGCTTCGTCACACCAATCTTCTCTTCACCTACAGGCAATAGAAAACAAATACAAATAGTTGCAACAAAATAATTTTGCTACTTCAATAGTTGCAAAAAAATACTTAAGCTTTAGCACTTAAACATCCTAAGATCTTCCTTTTCATGATCTCTTCTAAATCTCCTTTTTCAACACCAGCTCTCTCTTGGTCACGCTCTTCAGAATCTTCTCCAACTCGCTCTTTTATCTCTTCTGGATCTCCTACAAAAACTAGCTAATTTCTCAAACTAGCTTTGATACCAGATGAAGGAAAAAATGGTGATTTTCTTATCACAAGAAAAACAAATATGCAAAATCCTAATTGTCGTGAAGAAATGAGAAGCATGGCATCTATTATATAGAAAATTAAAAGGGAGATGACATTATGGTATTCAATCTTATTCACCAATATTACAACTATCAACAATAAAATAAAATATGTACAACCATATATTTAATATGTGACAACAAAGTCAAGAAAGGCAGCCCCAAATGTCAAAAAAGGTTTCTCCAATGGGAATTAGTGTTATCAATATATATATGTGT
>MU224129.1:181127-193994 GCA_018584345.1 Thuja plicata | reverse complement strand
GGGGGGTGGCGGCGGGTAAGGGTGTGGCAAAGGGAGCTCACACATGTTAGCAATGGAATAAAACTCAGTTAGCTAAAAGAAACAACCAAAAACAAACTGTCAAACTAACAAAACAAGAAGAGAAGAAATAACCAAATGTTTCCAAGTCTTAGACAAAAAAGTTTAGATAAGTAGCACATTTTTCATTCGCACAATCACATGATATGTACATATAAGAAGAGTTCTTATGTTTTTTTATACTCCTAGGCACCCGTGAAAGAAGAGTGACATAAATGCAAGATATTTTGTGGGAAGGGATGTTTGAATATGATCCACACATAGCTACTACAAACTAAGATCTTTCCACCACTGGATTCTCCCCACCATCACTATCTCCATTTGCTTAATTTTGTTGGTATGGAGAGAAAAATTTGAAACAACAAAATGAAATCATTAATCACAGAACATTGAAGTGAACATGAAATCTTGGTGTATCACTTTCCTAAAGTTAGCATTACACAGATTTGGCAATGATTTCTATGACCAGAAGAGTATTCTACCCAGTGAAACACCCTAAATATGTTATCTTAACTATGCCTCTCCCATTTAAATTTGACATCAACTTCTCCCATATGCTACAGTCAGGAATCAATCATAGCACAATTTGGCTGGAGTAGAATAAAGATAGGAATTCCTAGTCACTTCCTCAATTCTCTTGCCCAGATCACCTTGATTTTTTCCAATAGCACCCAGCTAATCTAAAAGACCATAAATGATATTTAAATGTTCCCATTGATATACCTATTTTAGCAGATATAGAAAATAGTAAAAGTAAGAGTTAATTCTTTTTCCAATAGGTAATAAATATTGACTAGTGCAAAAGAAGAGAGAAATCCTTTGAGGTACTAATATCTAACTAAATTTTCTTAGGATTTTTCCAAGTGGATGATCAAACTAGAAACATTGACAGGCTTGGTGAGTTGAGGATTTGAGAGATCAGGGGTATAAGTTTCAATGAAAAAACAAAACAATTTTCATCATTAAGATAGTTATTTTTTAAACCTATTTGCATTATAGAAGAGAAATTGTAAAACCCCAATAGGTTCTAACTTCAGCAACCCACTAAATTTCTATGCAATGATATATTTGACTGATTGTTTTGGAATAAATATGCAATTTCTTGAATTTTTAAATTGATTTCCAGGCAATAATTAACTTATATAATTTTCTTAAACTTTCAAAAAGTGTTGTCACGTGAGAATATAAACTTTGCAATAAATAAAAAATTGAAATAAACTTCAACTATATGAGTGTTGAAATTGAATTTTATTATTTATATCTTCATATATAGTGATCAAAAATACTCTATTCATACCCAAAATTTCCACCAACTCCTTTATAATGAAATCTAGAATTAATAGAAGCAATTATTAGGTCTGATAATAACATCGATCTACAATAGAGACTGATTTCTCCACCTTGAAATATTTTCAATATACTTTAATGAAGATAGGTGCTCACTATAGTGCAAGAATATGCCAAAGAAGATAGGCGCTTCAGCCTGTGATGAGGACGCCTAGCATAAGGACCAACACATGGTTGTTGTAGTACTAATGTAAGAACTTGTAGATGATAGCTATAAATGTTATTTATTGTAGCTACAGACAATATTTCAATAATTCTTCAAAACTGAAGCAAACCCTTGTGTAAATTTTACCAAATTCCCAAATTATTGTAGCATTTACTATTCACGCCATTGTAGCAGCTAATATAAATTTTGATTTGCAAATGATTAACTCTTAATCTTCAACAATATCCAGATATGCAAGCATATAATCTTGAAACCCTTGAATAATCTTTGTATTTCTTCACCAATATGCACAATAATGGATTTTGTATGAAGCCATCTCTGAAGCAAACCTTCAATGGAATATTTCACCACCTTAGGAAGCAATAACAATGAAGATTGCACAATCTTCAATGCCCTGGTACAGCTGAAAACCCTTGTTCTCAAGCTCCAATCCCAAACACCAAATAGCAATGAAAAATAATCATTCCATCCCCATTTGAATTTCCAATGATGCCTGTATATACTTCTCAACAAGAGATCAATCCACTTAGGCATTTAAAATCATTAAATTATATCCTTCTGTTGCTTTTGATATTGACTTAGTAAATATCTTTAATTTTCCTCGATATGGATGTCCAAGATAAAGTCTCATTAAATTCCTTTTTAATATCATTTAAATGATATAACATGTCCTCATTTTGACTTTAAAAATTACTTTAATAATTGGCCCCATAAAATATAATCAATTAATGTACTTTTAAGTCACTTAAATTGAGGGTCATGGCCCTAGCGTGCATAAAATGACTTTATAACTTTATAATTCACCTTTAATGATTAATTATTAATAAAGTCACATTTATTAATAATTAAATAATATAACTCGCACCAATATCATTATTTCACTAAATCAACTGAAAAATGGGATGACCACTGCATATATGTATCCAAGTGCCCTGCCAAAAATAGGAACTCTATAATTATGACTTACTATAAATAGTTGGTCCCTAAATATCTGATCAACCCAACCATGCTAGGGATCGACACTACAAATATAGCCCATTTAGGTGCCCTATTATAAAAAGTAACCCTAACTTTCCTTAAATAGTCCCTTATTATAAATAGTAAGTGTGCCAAATTGAGTCCAATGAAGGCCAAACCTGAACACATACTAAGTTCTAGCAGAGAATACACATTGATTCTCTACCAAAAGGGGACCCTCTATCCAATTTCCTTAGCCTACAAGGGCCAGTGATAGACTAATCCATCAAACTGTGATGCCCGCAAAAATGGGGACATTATGTTAGAATAACTGAGAGAGGGGGGTGAATCAGTAGTCTTAAAAATAATTCCAAAAATCCAACCAAAACTTATATCTAAAATATAATATCCTCTTGTTATCTTTCAGTCCATCAAGATGTATGCCTTAAATAGATTTATCAAATATAACCTGCTCGGTAAGATATATTGTTTATCTTTTCTAGACTTTAATGAATAGCAGTAAATAAACTTAGTGTTAACTGACCAGTCTAGTTTCAATACTGTCTAAAGAAAAATATCAATGCAATAAACCATATACACGTTTGACACATAGATTTTAACATGGAAATCCTGTTTAGGGAAAAACCACTTGGGACCGGTAACCCAAAATTTTCACTCTTTTGAAGTGAGCTCGGTGAAGAGCCAACCCTATTAAAGGTTATAAACACACTGTTAAGTGCGACCTTGTTAGAGGATTTAAAACTAACAATTTGTATTTTGACCTAGAATTCACTATGATGTCAACAAGAAAACCTTTTGATACTCTTAAATATCTCAATACATTAAGGACTGTTAAATCCCTCTCTGTTAAGAGATTTTCTGAATCAATGGTTAAACTGATATAGTAAATGATATGTTCAATAATACAACTTTAACTTGCAAATTTTTAGATCTATTGTTAGTCCAATAATACCTCTTTGATCAATGTTCACTTCAGATCCTTTGCTTTCATTCTTTCTTCCTTCTACTCGGTGAATGCTCTGTCCTTTGTTGCTCAGTGTCTGCAGAATTCCTTTGGCTCTGTCCCTCACCCTATATGATCAGATCTGCATGAAGAATTCAATCTTTACCAGAATATATTTGGCATTCCTCTCTCTTCATAGTGAATTCCTTGTCTCTTTATATAGACATGATTAGTTGCTCAATCTCCTTGTTTTTGTCGTAGATCACTTCTTGATCTGTAAAACTCGTCATGCTTGCTTTATCCTATAAAGCTCTACTTTAGTTTTATTCTGAAGATCTCTCCTTGATAACTATGCTTTTAAAACTCTTCCATACTTTTGTTTAACTGGTCGTTAAGAATAAAGAAATCAATCAGTCAATCTCTAAATATAGCTCTTGCTAGCTAAGTAGTTTTTCCATTCTTGAACTTCAGTTATGCTTGGTCATCAACTCCAGTTAGCTCGGTAGTAACTTTAGTTATGCTTAGTAACAACTTTAGTTTATTGCGGTGCTTGATATACACTATGAACTACTCAGTGACACTTTCTCGGTAATAATTTATCGGTTACTACTGTGCTCGGTTTATATTGTCCTTCAGTGTGCATTGTCCGTCGGTGTTTACTGTCACTTGGTCTATTCAACACTTTTATGTTTTACCCATAACATAAACTTTGTCTCTTCAGTTCTTTAAGGTTATGACCAATATGTATATGAATAATCATATCATATCAAGTTGACATCAATGACAATATAATACATCAATTGATTTAATGTCTTGCATTCACTTTTTCATCTCGGTGATCATCAACTTATCATCTTCAAACATTCAATCAGTTATAGTTCATCAATCTCTCCCTTTGGCATTGATGGAAAAATACTATGAAATATGCAATATAAAATATGCCATAACATACCAATCTTATTGTTCTATAACTAGTTCAAATATATGAATCTTGGTAAGCTCTTCTAGCTTAGATTTGATTCTTGTTGTGTGCTCTCCCTTTCTTCATTCCCTTCAATGGATAGGTGTAGAAATTCTATTTTCTGATTATGTCTCTCCCTTTCTTGTAGAATCTTTTCTCCCTTTTGTGGATAGATATGCAGTGTTAACTCTTTCCAATTCTCACCCTTTGATGGATGGTTATTTCATTGAATATCTCTCTCCCTTTGGATGTTCTTCTCCCTGATGTTTATTTCATATTTAATGGATATTTCATTGAATATCTCTCTCCCTTTGACAGCAATTCCAAAAACAAATTTCAGCTCCGTAGTAGACAACAGTCATTTTTCTCCCTTTGAAGCTTTTTGTCCCTTTAGTGGACTGATTTTGCATTGCAGCCCATATCTCATCTTGCATCAACATGATAGATCTTCTGATAATGTGTAGGCTGATGTAGCTTCCAAGTCATCTTAGTGACCAGTAGACAAGGGTTGAATCCCTGGTCTATTCCTTGGGTACTCAAAAGTATATTTTGGCAATGGTTTCATGAATATGTGTGCTAGTTGTTCTTTGGATTATATATATTCTAGTATCGCATGTTTCTCTTGTACTTGTTCCCTCAAGTAATGATACTTAATAACAATGTGTTTTGTCTTAACATGCATCACCAGGTTCTTTGAAATATTGATAGCACTAGTATTATCATAATAGATAATTCCTAGGTCAAGAATTTTTTCATTCATACCTTTCAGTAATTGTTTGATCCATACAATGTTAGAGCAATTTGCAGTAGCAACTACATATTCTTCTTCTGTATTTGATTGAGATACGCATCCTTGCTTTTCACTTATCCATGTGACAAGTCTATCACACATAAAGAATGCTCCTCCTGTTGTGCTCTTTCTATCATCTAAGTTTCCAGCCCAATCAACATCAGTATAGACTTGTAGCTCAAATTTTCCTTCTTTATTGTACCACAAACCATAGTCTTCAGTATTCTTCAGATATCTCAAAATTCATTTGACAACAGTCATGTGTGATTCCTTAGGATTAGTAGAGAATCTTGCAACTATACCAACTGCATGTGTTATATCTATTATAGTGTATACAACATACATAAGTTTACCAATCATAGATCTATATAAGGTTTGATTTACCTCGGTTGTCTTGTCTTCCTTTGTCAATTTGCATTAGTTTCCATAGGTGTTTCAACTAGTTTGGAGTCCTCCATTTTGAATATCTTCATAACTTCTTTGGTGTATTTGGATTGTTTAATGTAAATGCCTTCATCCTGTTGTAGAATCTGTAGACCAAAAAAAATTTATCTCTCCAAACATTGACATTTCAAATTCTTTGCTCATTTCATCAACAAATGACTTGCTTATCATATCATTACCTCCAAATATGATATCATCAACAAATATCTCAGCAATCAAAACTTTATCATCAGTATCTCCTTTCAAATATAGATTATTGTTGTCACTTGTTCTAAAAAATCCAATACTAATGAAATAAGAGTGAAGTCTTTCATACCATGCTCTTGGTGCTTGTTTCAATCCATACAAGGCTTTGTGTAGTCTACAAACCATGTTCCTCTTATTAGGATCAACAAACCCTTCAAGTTGTTCAATGTATACCTCCTCTTCTAGTATTCTATTCAGAAATGCAGACTAGACATCCATTAGGTATACTTTGAATCCTTTAAAAGAAACATAAGCAAGTAGAATTCTTACTCTTTCTAATCTATCAATGGGTGCAAAGGTTTCTCCATAATCAATACCTTCTTCTTGTGCATACCCTTTTCATACCAGTCTTGCTTTGTTCCTTGTGACTTCTCCATTCTCATTAAGTTTGTTTCTGAATATCCATTTTGTACCAATGACATTTTTGTCACTTGGTCTAGGTACTAATGTCCATGTTTTATTCTTCTCAATCTATTCAATTTATTCATTCATTGCACTAACCTATTCTTGATTCTCAAGTTCAATATTAACAGATTTAGGCTCAAAATTAAAAATCAAACATCTAGTGTTAAGAGACTTACTTCTTGTTCTCATTCAAGCTCTTTTGTCTCCAATGATTTGGTCCTATGGATGGTGTCTTCTAACATATTTAGAAAGTATAGGTTCATATCTTTGTTCTTCATTCTGGTTCTCATCTTGATCTTCATTATCACTCGGTTCAGCATTGTGAGCATTTTCCTGATTCTCGGTGTGTGCAACCTGATGCTCAGTTGCATTGTTTTGTCGCTCGGTCACATTATTTTGTCGCTCAGGTAAGGTGTCAGGTTCTTCAATGTAGACAAATTTTTTGTAATCTTCTAGTTCCTTTATGCTTTCATCATCATTTTTCTCAGCAAATTCATCCACTTTAACATTTGCATTTCAATGATTTTGTTAGAAGATTTGTTCAGACATTTATAAGCTTTGCTTTTAGTGGAATATCCAAGAAATATTCCTTCATCACCTTTAGAGTCAAGTCTCTCATTTCTATCATCTTTCAATATATAACATTGACTTACAAAAATTTTAAAGTAACTCGCATTTGGTGTGTATCCATACCATAGCTCATAAGGTGTCTTATTGGTGTCTTTCTTCAATTGAACTCAGTTCAGTGTATAGACAGCAGTATTGACAGCTTCTCTCCAGAATTTTTGTGTGATGCCTTTCTCAATCATCAGTGTTCTAGAACAATCAGCAATTGATCTATTCCTCTTTTTAGCAATCCTATTATGTTGTGGTGTTCTCGGTGCAGAAACCTATCTTGTAATTCCATGCTCATTAAAAAAGTTAGTGAATTCATCAGAAATAAATTCTCCTCCTCTATCTAACCTTAAACATTTCAGTTCTTTTCCACTTTGTTTTTCAACTTTTTCTTTATACCATTTGAACATCTTAAATGCTTCATATTTCTCTTTTAAGAACATAACAGTCATCATCCTAGAATAGTCATTAACAAAGAGAATAAAGTATATATTACCATAGTAGCTCTTTGTTCTCATTGGTCCACATAAGTTAGTATGGACTAACTCTAGAATAGCATTAAATGTGTAGGTTTTTCTCTTGAAACTAGACTTTGTCATTTTTCCTATTTGACAATTCTTGCACTAAACATGGTCGGACTTTGAAATTCTATGTAAGCCTCTTACTTTTCTTTTCTTACTTATCTTAACCATGTTGTCAAAGTTTACATGACATATAACCTTTTATGCCACAACCAAATGTCTTCATTTCTAGCCAATAAACAAGTGGTCTCAATATCATCAAAATAGAATAGATTACCTTTTGTTTGTTCACCAGTACTGATCAACTTTCCTTTTTCATTATAGATCATTGCCTTTTTGTTCTCAAATGCAACTCGGTGTCCTGTGTTGTTCAACTATGAAACACTAAATAAATTATAGTTAAGTCCTTTCACCCAATATGCATTTTCACATCTGATCAGATTATTCAACATGATGGTACCTTTTCCTTCAACTGGGCAAGGTGAGTCATTACCCATCCTAACTGATCCACCATTATAATATTCAAAAGTTTTAAATTTTTCTTTATCTCCAGTCATGTGATGAGTACAACCACTATCAATAATCCAAACATCATTTTTGCTAACTTTAGATATGAGTGTTGTTTCAACATACCTTTATTCTTCATCTGAATCATCCTTCATAGCAACAAATACTACCTCAACATTTTCATCAGAATCAGTGTTAGGATTTTCAGCTTTGTTCTCAACCAGGTAACAAGCCTTCTTGCCTTTGTCCTTGTAATCTTGGTTATCTCTTCTATCAGAGTTTTGGTTTCTTCTATAGTCTCAGTCATCACTTCTATCATACTTGTTTTCATATTATATGTCATTGTTTCTTTCATCCTTTCTCTTGTTAGGGCATACAGCAACAAAATGTCCAATTTCTTTGCAGTTAAAACAGACCAATGGTAATTTACCTTTATATCTTCCTTTACCTCTATGTAGTCTCCTAGCCATTAGTGCTTCAATTTCATCAAGTTCTTGTTCATCACTATCACTGTCACTATCATTTCTCATAGTGTGTTTGTGACTGGATTTGCTTATTTTCAGAGAAGATTTAAATGCAGACTCAATTGTTGGTAAGACACTGTTTTCATAGTTGTTCATCTCAAATTAAATAAGTCTACCAATCAAACTGTCAAGAGTAACATTTTTATTTTCTACTAATATCATTTCTTGAATTTTAGATACTCTAATTGCATAAATAGGTAGTAAGGTTCTCAAAATTTTACTTACAAATGTTTCTTCCTCAAGTACTCCTACTCCATGGATAACATTCACAACTTCTTTGATTCAGCTACTGTATTGAGCGATGTTCTCTCCTTCTTTCATTCTAAGGTCATCAAACTTTCCTTTTAGGCTTTTAGCTTTATTTCTTATCACATTGGTGTCTCCTCCATGTACTAGCTTGAGTTTTTCCCACATTTTCTTTGCAGAGGTGCATGATTTCACATCTTCAAATTCAGCATCAGATAGTAAAGAAGAAATTTCTATCATCATAGAATTATGTTCATGTTTCTCTCTCAATTGATCGATGGTCAGAGGTCCAGTAGGTGAAACATATTCAGTATCCAAGTGTTGTGTGACATCATTTCCAATACCTGATAGATGAAGTCTTATCCTACTTTTCCATGATGCAAAGTTATCTGTGTTCAACTTAGGCACATCCCTCTTACTCATCTTGTGATCTTTTTCTTAAGTCTTAAAACTCTCATCCAAGAACCAAAGCTCTGATACCAATTGCTAGAATAACAAAGGGGGGGTGAATTATTGGCCTTAATAATAATTCTAAAAATCCAACCAAAACTTATATCTCAAATATAATATCCTCTAGTTATCTTTCAGTCCATCAAGATGTATGTCTTAAATAGATTTATCAAATATAACCTTATTGGTAAGATATATTGTTTATCTTTTCTAGACTTTACTGAATAGCAGTAAATAAACTTAGTGTTAACTGAACAGTCTAGTTTCAATAATGTGTAGAGAAAAATATCAATGCAATAAACCATATACACATTTGACAGAAATTTTAACGTGGAAACCCTGTTAAGGTAAAAACCACTTGGGACCGGTAACCCAAAATTTTCACTCTTCTGAAGTTTGGTGAAGAGTCAACCCTGTTACAGGTTATAAACACACTGTTAAGTGCAACCTTGTTAGAGGATTTAAAACTAACAGTTTTTCTTTTGACCTAGCATTCACTATGTTGTCAACAAGGAAACCTTTTGATACTCTTGAGTATCTCAATACATTAAGGATTGTTAAATCCCACCCAGTTAAGAGATTTTTTGAATCAATGGTTAAACTGATATAGTAAATGATATGTTCAATAATACAACTTTAACTTGCATATTTTTAGATCTATTTTTATTCCAATAATACCTCTCTAATCAATGTTCACTTCAGTTCCTTTGCTTTCATTCTTTCTTCCTTCTACTTGGTGAATGCTCTGTCCTCTGTTGCTCGATGTCTGCAGAATTCCTTTTTCTCTGCCCTTTAGCCTATATGATCAGGTCTACATGAAGAATTCAATCTTCAACAGAATATATTTGGTATTCCTCTCTCTTCATAATGAATTCCTTATCTCTTTATATAGACATGATTAGCAGCTCAATCTCCTTGTTTTTGTTGTAGTTCACTTCTTGATCCGTAAAACTCACCATGCTTTCTTTATCCCGTAAAGCTCTGCTTTAGTTTTATTCTTTAGATCTCTCCTTGATAACTATGCTTTTAAATCTCTTCCATGCTTTAGTTTAATTGATCATTAAGAATTAAGAAATCAATCAGTCAATCTCTAAATATAGCTCTTTCTAGCTAAGTAGTTTTGTCGTTCTTGAACTTCAGTTCTGCTCGGTCATCAACTCCAGTTAGCTACTTAGTGACATTTGCTCGATAACACTTGCTCGGTTACTAATGTCCTTGGTTTATATTGTTTGTCGCTCTTTACTATCACTCGGTGTATTCAACACTTTTATGTTTTACCGATAACATAAACTTTGTCTCTTCAGTTCTTCAAGGTTATGACCAATATGTATATGATTAATCATATCATATCAATTTGACATCAATGACAATACAATACATCAAGTGATTTAATTTATTTCATTCACTTTTTCATCTCGGTGATCATCAACTTATCATCTTCAAACATTCAATCAGTTATAATTCATCACATTACAGTTCGCCCTTCCTGAGATTGCTTGTTCCCAAGCAGTCACGAATGCAAAGAAACTCCACTACACTGGAATTCCAAAGGAAGACTGTGAAATGCCCCACCATGAAACATAATTGTTGTTGCACTAGCATAATCAAAACTACACAAAGATGAATAACAAACCAACTGTCCAAAATTTGTGCACTTAATCTATACATTTGAAACTAATCATGTACATGAGGATCGAAAGTGAACCCACAAATAATCCACACCATGTACACACTGCAATATTCCCCCAATGAATCTAGACTGGAACCTCGATACACATGAAAGATCTCACCACACACTAAAGAGTGTGTAGCCAAATATACATGGATCCCAAATCCTAAATAGAAGCATGTCAAAAAGAACATTCTCAAACTTTTGTTGCTAAATACTAATCCCAACTTCACCATACCAAAAGTGGTGAAGCAATAAAAAGTATCCACCCAAACTATAGTGCTAACCCTATTGTCACCTGGGTCCCAATGCAACCAAGACTCACATCCATTCGTATTGTGGAGATAAGAAATCTTGAAGGTGTCTGTATCACAATCATTATCTCTATCCTCTGCTAAATTGTCATGGGTGTGTTGAGACTGCATTAGTCCCCACCAACTTGCATCTACTGAAGATGGTGAATTCCCAACCCATAAAGGATGGTATAATTCCAAAGCCAATCCACACTGATGCATCATCAAGTCCTCCACATGGAGATCAAAAGAAGAATGATGAGAACTCCCCACTGTGTAGTTACGGTAGAAAGATCCAACCTGTGTCAATGACACATCATTGACAACTCTAGAATCAAGAGATGGCTCAAATCTCTAACCTCGAAAAATTGATTGGGGCAAGAGCTCTAGTAACCCTCTCTATAAACCCAACCACAAAATCTCTATGAGGAAGCAATGTAGTCAGAGTATCTAAAATTGCTCCTACCAAATTTTGAATGTCACATGAACCTCATATGAGAGTATCGTTAGTGACTTCAAACAGACCCTCCTAACACTCTAGAATCTCAAGAAAGTACTCAATAAACAAATCCATACAATAAAAAAAATATGAGGAAGAATCAACTTTTTATTATGCAACCCTCAGTTGCTCACTCTGACTCTATGACACAAGGTGGTGTCCAAAATCAGCTACACGGGATAAAGTAACAGATTTGCTTCCAAAAGAGGGAAACAAATCTACATGAGAAACATACTGCCAACCAGATGACACTCTATGAGTCCCTTGTGAAGATGATGGAGTAATTTCATGAACTAACACACAACTCTCTGGAGAATCCACCACTACCACATAAGAGCTATAAACAATCTGACCAGCTTCATCTGTCATAGTACTAACCTCGGGAGAACTTGATACAACAAGTGGTTCTATGTTGCTCTCAACCAAAATACTCATCCCATTTGAGAATACTACACCTATATTAGTGATGGATGTAGACACATCCTCACTACAACCCATCGATATATGATCATCACCAATTGCCACTGTAGAAGACTGTACTGTATCTGTAGTTGGTAAAGATTGCCAAACTCAACTCCATGGTAAGCTCATCAATCTGTGACTGTGACTTTTGAAGGTCCAACTAGGCGCTTTTGAAATAATTCAAAGTCACCTCAAGCTCATAGGTTAGTTCATAAAACTCCTCCTTTCCCTTGAAGGCATCATAGCAAGTGCAATCTCATTCGAGAAGATAGTCTCTATCAGCTAATAATTATAAATAGTTATGTTTCATTATTCCAATGGCTTCTTGAAGTGCATGGAACTATGCCAAGGAAAGGCCACTATCACTTTTCTCATCCACCATAGGAGTACTCCAACCAAAGGTTGCCAACATTTGACAAGAAACATCAAAATGCTCTATGGTTGTGCCAATCATGTTGTCATTAACCTTAAGTTTCCCAACCAAATGATGAGGACTCTAGAACTTATAACTCCTATGCAAGTGCACTGACCCAAAATCTGAAGTGTGATATGAGGTTATATCCACATCACTCACCTCATGATAAGTGTGTGATAAAAATGTGTCACGCTTCTATAAATCATTCCATTCAAGGTTGCTCAAGAATGAGGCCTCAAATATCAACTCATAGCTCTCTAGTCATGGAGTGCAAAGGTTTGTAATGGAGGCCCTCAGATTGACCTAGTTGTGCCCATGCAAGTACACCA
>MU224129.1:113639-145599 GCA_018584345.1 Thuja plicata | reverse complement strand
GCTTCAATAGAAGATGGACCAATAACAAATTGCTTCTTTCTCTCTAACAAACAAGTCTTGAACCAAGTGAGAAGCTATAAGTTGAAGTTGTGAACTTATAGCTTCTCACTTGGTTCAAGACTTGTTTGTTAGAGAGCAAGAAGAAATTTGTTATTGGTCCATCTTCTATTGAAGCCGAGTACCAAAACTGAGGCTATTTGGTTTTAGAATTTTTTTTTTTTTAATTCAGTTTTCGTCAAAATTTTGACATTAATTGGTCGAACGCTTGCGTCGTGGGTTTGGCATCCTGGTCGAAACAGAAAGAGTTTGGTCGAAATGTTTCAACCATTCTGTGTCAAAAGTTTGTGTCGTGGGTTTGGCATCCTGGTCGAAATAGAAAGAGTTTAGTCGAAATGTTTCGACCATTTTGTGTCGAAAATTTTCAAACATTTCGACTAAATTTGGTCAAAACTTTTCGAACATTTCGACGAACGTTGGGTGCAGTTTCGACAAATAATGTGGGTGTTTGAATATGCTAATTTCGACCAAGTTTGTGTAGAAATTTTGACGTTTAAAAGAATGTGTCGATCGTTCAACGATAAAAATACCGACAAAGCAATTTGTGGGTCTTTCAACCAATCTGCGTAGATAATTCGACCAATTTTCGTCGAAAATAGGGGCCAATTTTACTAGTGAAAGTATTGTAGAGACCGAGTGACAGAGTCAAGCACTTTTGCAAATGGAAATACTATTGAAGACATTAGGAGAATGAGAAATCAAATATGGAGGAAAGCTTCAAACAATGATAATGCTGGACCAAGCAATATAGTTGGGGACACCTCATCTAATGGATCAGGTGATTCCACCACCCCCACCTAAGCAATACAAGTATGGCACTGCACTCTACAAAGCTATATTTTACATTAGTTCCAACATTCATTGATAATATGTCAAATTAGCATGAATGAAGATGCACTATGGTATTGCATGTTATGTTTTGTGAATCTAGTTTGGTCGGTTGATATGAACTGAGGATAAACTGCACGTGGGTAAACATATGAAAGATAAACCGAGTTGACACTATATACAGAGTATTGTCGATGTACATGTGAAAGGAACAACTGAGTTGACACTTACCCCGAGCATTGTATATTCACCAAGTTGAAGACTTTAGTGTGTTAACCGAGCATCTCTGCTTTGTCGACCGAGTCATAGGTGAAGCATTTAATGCATCACTTAGGGTATTCTCTATAAATAGGGCGAGGAGAGCTCATTTCGTTCACCCAGTGATAAAGAGCAATAGCAGAGCGAAGAAAAGCGATTCGGAGCGACAAGATTGCAGAGCAACTCACAACAAATTCTAAGCTACTCCGACAGATTCCAAGCACTCACAGTGAAGATCAAGTGGGTATCTAGACTCACCGAGCTAACAGTTTATTTGCGAAGAAGCCCTAAAATTATCGAACAATGGAAACCACTTCACGGGTCACGAAGATCAAGAACGCAAAGGACAAAAAGATCGCCTTGATAAAGAACTCAACCTGTGAGGAGCCCAACTACAATTTTTTCCATGAGGTTGCTGCTCAACCTAACGACAAAGGAGCATTTTCGAGTATCCCTCCTAGGGTTTTGTTGGTTGAAGACATCCGCGCATACATTCATTGCAAGGTTGCAGAGATTGGAGATTTGGAGATTGAGGAAGCGTACCAAAAGCTATGCAAGGAAAGAAACCTGAAAGACGAGCACAAACACATTGAGGTAAAAGGGTTAACCAATGCCCTATTGTTCCCGAGAGAGTTCAAAACCAAATGGATAAACATAGTACTCAGCTGAGTGCATGATGGAAGGATGTGGTTGGATAAACCAAAACCGAACACAAAGGATATGATTCATGCAGTGATTGGTTATCCAATAATCGAGAAGGCAAAGCCCTAAAACACCCTTCACGCCCTGAGATTGAAAAGTTAACTGGAGCCGAGTGGGAGGGTAGAGGTTTGAAAGTTAATTCAATCACCGACCCTGAGATGAAATTCGATGCATATGTGATTGGGTACAAGATATTTCAAGAAAGAAGAATGAACAACATTGCATGTGGAGCAGTTGACACTGCATATAAAATGGTGAAGAAGGGACTGCAACTAGACCTATCTGAGTTGCTACTGAAGCAACTGGAAGAGAACATGAGAACAATTAGATCACGCCGATCTAATACATGTAAGTTCAGTTCCCTCCTAATGTGCACATTCTTCTATTTACAGAACTTCTTTCCTTTCGTCGGTAATGTCACTTGGGACACAAACCGACCAATCACTGCACAGATTAGTGATTTCATTAAGTCATTAGGAGATAACTTCACACCTTTAATGGATGGCTACTTTGCCACATTCAAAACTAGGATGCAGAAGAGGATGAGAATCCCTGCTCAACTAGTGGAGAAATACAAGGATGGGATATGTTTTATAGTGGACACTGACACCACTCTCATCAAACCTGCACAACCGAGAATAGCATGGTTACCACCATTGGACTATGAAATTGACAATGATCAAGCTACAAAGGCTATTGAAACCCTGCTGAATGAACCAGTGGAAAAAAACTTTGAAAAGATTTGGCACATATGAGGAAGCCAAGTCAAGAATAAAGAGTGGTTTAGTAGTGAAGAAAATAGACAGGAAGAATAAAAAAATAATGAATACTCTTCAGAAGAAACTTTCGGTAAATGATGAAGAGTTGGAACAACAAGTAGATATCACCGAGGAACAGTCACCCGTCGGTGAAGGTAAAGAATTAAGTGATTCAGAGTCTACCGAATCAGATGCACCACCAGCTAAGAAATCAAAAGTTACTGAAGTAACGACTGCATCAAGAACAAGAAGCAAAACAACAAAAGAGGTAGACTCACCACCCTTGAAGAAAGGAACTGTGAGAACTTATCAGAAAAGAAAGAATACATCTTCAACCGGGCAATCAACACCGAAACAAAGAAGGAGATATCTAAGAGGAAGAGAAGATAAGGATGATACTGCAGAAGCAGAACGAGAACAGAGGATCCAAGCAGAAAATGTCAAAATACCAAAGACAATTGATGAAGTTGCAGCGTCAATCATCAACACAGGCCACTTACAACATCATAAAATTAGACAATGGGTAAATATGTCTACCGAGGATCAGAATAAAATAGAAGAAGCAATCATTAAGATGATGGTAGCATACAAATATGTACCTCTACAATTTGGCACTCATATTCCACAGGAGCTATAGGATAAAATATCAGCTAGGTGGACTTGTGCATTGCATGAAACAATGAAGGAGCATGCAAAGAAGTTTTTTGCAAAGACGAGCATACAAAGTACCCGAGTCCATAGTTGAAGACATTGATGAAACAATGAAGGAGCATGCAAAGAAGTTTTTTGCAAAGACGAGCATACAAAGTACTGCAACACAGGTTAGAAGAGATTGATATAGAAAGCAATAAGATTTGGACACAAATCTTTAATCCACCCAAGCAGGTACTGGATCTAACCGAGACAACTCACAATGAGGAGAAGGCAGCCACACCGAGCTCCGAGCACATTTTCATCAATGACACCGAGGATATCACTCCCGTTGACTTAACCACAGAAGCAAGCAAAGTCATGGATGATATTCCTGAAATATTGCAATCATTAGGGGAACAAGATATAACCATACAAAATGTCACCCATGAAGATCCTGCTAATGAAGCCAACGCAGATGAAGATGTCACCACTGCCACCGAGCCAACAAGTGAACAGGTCACTACTGATGTTGCACAGGCACTTAATACAAGCTATCAATGTGATTACTGAATCACAGAAGACACCACCAGAGCCTGATGCAAACATGCCGATGGACAAAGGTGATGGACATGGGGAGAAGAAAGATACAAGTGGAGAGGACAAATAGAGTGATGCACCTGCCAAGAACACTGAAGAGGTAGACAAGGCTGCAGGTCAAGAAAAATTTGAAGTAGAGACTTCTACAACCAAACCACAGGTTCACACCGAGTAGCATACCAGAGGCACCACACCTCCCAAGCAATCACCCAAAGCAACAGAGCAAGAAAGGGGTCTTTCTATAATCCTTCATTCCCCTGCTTCCAGCACCATTAAAAAGAAGAAGAAGCACAAGAAAGGAAGAAAACCAATAACACTTAATGAGATAATAGACATACCCAACTGTGATTCAAGGACACTAGATCCCAAGTCATTATCGAGGTATGGAGAACTATGCAAAAGGAAAGAAATATAGGACAAACTCAGAAAGGAGCACAAGAATACACAAGTCCTAGAAACAACCAAGGAAATCCTACTGCAAGTAGTACCGAACACACAGATTGATCAAAATGCACCCATAATTGATCAAGTTGGAGTTCTGACCGAGGCAATCACAACACAGAATCTAAACGCCGAGAAGGTCATAGAGGAACGAGCAGAAGAGAAGTACCAATACAAAATCACCAAGAAAATCAGCCAAGAAGTGGCAGAGAATAAGGTGAAACTTTCTGAACTAGTAACTACGATAGAACCAGTTATATCAGAAGTAGTTAACTTAGTTCAAAAGTTATGCACACTAGAGCACTTCACTACCGAGCATAGTGAATAGATAGCTAAAATAGATGAAGATCTAAAGACTAGTGCACAAAGTCTATCAACCGAAGCAAATGCATTCCAACTGCATTATGAGAAGATTGTAGAATCCAAACGGTTGAGACTTGAGATACAAAAGGCGGAAAGAAAAATCAGAGATGAAGTAACCAAGCTACAAGCTATGTTACTACTGAATCCCACATTGTTGTTGACACACATGACTTCGGCAAAGACTCTAATTGCCACCCCAGAGATGTCAGTCACAGAGAGTATCGATGACATGCACGCCAGAATCACTTTGGAGCACATTACCCTCGAGCACCTCAAGGAAAAATGGGACAAGCTAATGGCAGCCATACATCAATCCCATTCACACATATTTGACAAGTTGTAAGTACTACATCTTTGTCATTATTTTCAAAAAAAGGGGGAAAACATGTGTACATACATTATATCCACAAAGGGGGAAAATGTACCAAGGCAAACATGTATATACATTTCAAAGGGGAAAACAAAAAAAAAGGAAAACATGTACATACATTGTATCTACACAGGGGGAAACATTGTACCGAGGCATGCACATAGGGGGAGTCATTGAAAAGGTAAAACACTTGGTGTATATACTACACATATCAGTTTTTGATACTAATGCCAAAGGAGGAGATTGATAATCCTTAAAGGATCGAAAGTTGTCATTAGTATAATAAGAAAACAGTTTTGGACCGCCGATCACATGATCATCGAGTGACAACTTTCACCAAACACACTGGTCACCGAAATGGTCAAACACACTGGTCACCGAAATGGTTAAGTGCAGTGATCACCGAAATATTTTGAACACTGTGCGCAGTGATCACCAAGCACCAGTCTATAGAGACTTCACCGAGCACAGTCTACAGAGACATCACCGAGCACAGTATATAGAGACATCACCGAACACTAGTCTACTGAGAGACAGTTTTATTCCCGAGAAAAGCAGATCTCAAACTACACGTCAGCTAAAGCACTTTAATCTTTAAAGCAACTTTATGCTTAGCTGGACAACTCTTTTATGTGGATCAAGAACAGCGTAATATGTGGATGCAACTAGTTAACTGATTGTATTCATGCAAACTAGGAGATCAAGGTCAAGTTGTAAACCTTTGATCATTAGAGTTTTTCAAGAAAAGTGTGAAACCTAATTAGGTCAAAACCTTTATATAGATGTAATGATCAATCAAGAACATGATGATTGTAGCCGCAGAAGGACATCTATGGATCAAACAAAGAGTTTCATGTAGAGGGACAGTTAAAGGAGAATTCAGTTATGAAGAACTACATTCAAGGCTACTGAGCAGAACAGAGGTATTATCCATCACAATAGGTGATATACAATTTTGTGAACTTAACGGATTTGTAATCAGCAATTCAAGATTGCAAGCTATCAAGTCATCTATATTTTTGTCTACTCTCTAATAATTGTAGCAAACAGAAAAAATCCTTCACGAAGGTGGACTTAACAGTCTTATTGTAAATTTCTTAACCGAGTGCACACATACATTGTGTTGTTGAAATCTCTTAACCGAGTAGACTTAACAAGTCTAACATGTTACTCCTAACAAGGTGAGATCATCAAAAGTGATCACAACTTGTAGCCTTAACCGACACCTTCCATTCTGCAGATAGTGAAGCTTTGTGGGTTTCATTTCCACCGCAGTTTTTACCTTCTAACAGGGGTTTTCTGCGTTATCAATTCTTGTGTCATGTGTAAATGAGTTTCATGAAAGTTTCTATGTTTGTTTACATGCACTTACATTTATGTTATGATATTACATGCATGAAGTAGAAAAGCTACAATGGTCGATTATGCAAGTAATGATTACTAAGGTTTAAAGTTTAAAAGTTTTTAAGGGTATTGATTCACCCCTCCCCTCTCAGTACACACCCTTCCATTATTCCAACAGTAGTCACTATTGTCTCATGCAGATGCAAAGTTTCTTCACCACTGTCATGTAAATCAGAACTATCATGGGACAAAATTTCCATGCAATCCTCATTCTTGACACATGTATCATGAGTGTCAATACTCAAGGTCACTCCCATAATACTTTCAAAACTCGCCATGACTTTCAAGTCGTCATTATGCTCAAGTGGAAGACTATTGTCATAAAAATCACTCTTGTGGGTTATAGGCCCACTTTTCTGTGAAAGTGAATCATCTATAAGGTACAAATTACGATTGATCTATTGTTGTGCTTGTTTAAGGTCTTTCATTATTTTCTCCAGATTGGGTACCTTTTCCTTCTTCGGTAGAACAAGAAGGTAGGTAACAATCTTCCATCCTTAATTCTAGCCATGAAACTAACTCGCTACCCAACTAAAAACAGTCCCAACAATAGAGTGTTGATCACTCCAATTTTCAAGCATGTGAGCTCAATGATTTCCAACCATAGCAAGATGGTAGGAAACCGCTTTGATACCACTGTAAGAACCCCAACAGGTTCTAACTTCACCAACCCACTAAATTGCTATGCAATGATTTATTTATTTTTTGGCAAAAAGGCAGAGTCTTATATATAATTATATTAAATATAAATAGAGTTTACAATATAGAGATATGTCGAGGCTTTGAGACAGCCAGATAAGACTTCGGAAACCAAGAGTACAAACTAAGTAGTAGCTATTGCTCCCTAGGAGCCTGAATTTGACAAAATTGCAGAGACTTCTGCATCAGATGACAAGATATTCCCTCAAAACCCTTACTGATATATTGGTTGAAACTAATAACATGATCATACATCCCGCAGCCCATCAAAAAGAAACCCCGTAATCAACTTAATTCAACTTTTAATAATATCCCACCAAAAAACTGCAGTAAGTGGAGCATCTGGTTCGTCATTCTTCCATGGTCGTCTGAGAAAAGTTGTCATCGCAAGCATCAGAAGACCTGTGAGTCCTAGCAGTTAGGGGCCTGGAGTGTGGACACAGGTGTGAGGAGCTAGCATTATCTGGAACAAGTTGGCAATGATATATTTGATTGATTGTTTTGGAATAAATATACAATTTCTTGAATTTTTAAATAGATTTCTAGGCAAGAATTAACTAATATAATTTCCTTCAACTTTCAAAAAGTGTTGTCAGGCGAGAATATAAACTTTGCCAGAAATAACAAACTGAAATAAATTTCAACTATATGAGTGCTGCAATTGAATTTTATTATTTATATCTTCATATACAATGATAAAAAAGTACTCTATTTATACCTAGAATTTGCACCAACTTCTTTCTAGTCAAATCTGGAATTAATAGCAACAACTATTAGGTCTGATAATAACAGTGATCTGTAATAAAGATTTATTTCCCCACCTTGAAATGTCTTCAATATACTTTAATGAAGATAGGCACTCACTATGGTGCAAGAATATGCCAAAGAAGCTAGGTGTTTCAGCCTGTGATGAGGACGCTGAGCATAAGGACCAGCGCGTGGTTGTTGTAGCAACAATGTAAGAGCCTATATATGATAGCTATAAATGTTATTTATTGTGCACCTACTGGCAATACTTCAATAACCCTTCAAAACTGAATCAAACCCTTGTGTGCATTTCACCAAACTCCCAAAGTATTGTAGCATTTATTGTTCAGGGCATTGTAGCAGCCAATATAAATTTTGATTTGCAAATGATTAACTCTTAATCTTCAACAATCTCCAGATCTGCAAACATATAATCTTGAAACCCTTGAATAATCTTTGTATTTCTTCACCAATATGCACAATAGTGGCTCCTATATGAAGCCATCTCTGAAGCAAACCTTCAATGGAATATTTCACCACCTTAGGAAGCAATAACAATGAAGATTGCACAATCTCCAATGCCCTGGTACAGTTGAAAACCCTTGTTCTCAAGCTCCAATCCCAAACACCAAATAGCAATGACAAATAATCATTTCATCCCCATTTGAATTGCCAATGATGCCTTTATATACTTCTCAACAAGAGGTCGATCCACTTAGGCACTTAAAATCATTAAATTATATCATTTTGTTGCTTTTGATGTTAACCTAGTAAATACCTTTAATTTTCCTCAATATAGGTGCCCAATACAATCTCATTAAATGTCTTTTTAATATCATTTAAATGATATAACATGTCCTCACATTGACTTTAAATATTACTAGATTATAATCAATTAATGCACTTTTAAGCCACTTAAATTGAGGGTCATGGCCCCATTGTGCATAAAGTGACTTTATAACTTTATAATTCACTTTTAATGATGAATTATTAATAAAATCACCTTTATTAATAATTAAATAATATAACTCGCACCAATATCATTATTTTACTAAGTCAACTGAAAAATGGGACGACCAGTGCGCCTTGCCACAAATAGTAACTCTACAAATATGACTTACTATAAATAGTTAGTCCCTGAATATCTAATCAACCCAATAGTGTCAGGGATCGACACTGCAAACATGTCCATTCAAGTGTCTTGTTATAAATAGTAACCCTAACTTTCATGAAATAGTCACTATAAATAGTAAGTGTGGCAAACTGAGTCCAATGAAAGCCAAAATTGAACACATACTGGGCTCTAACAAAAAATACACACCGATTCTCTATCAAAAGGGACCCTCTATCCAATTGTCTTAACCTACGAAGGCTACTGATAAGCTAATCCAACAACTTTGATGCTCGCAAAAATAGAAACATTACAGAAATTATGTGGAGGGAATGAGATAAGCCTACAAAACATGACGTGACGTTTCTCAAAGCATGTATTAGTTTGCATGATACCTATTTAACATGCATTTGACAGTTTTACATAGATGTCTAAAGCATTACATGTGCTGCTATTGTACTCCTTGCAGGCTTTCTGAGTGTTCGCGCATAACACAAGCCGTGATGGAAGGTAGCCCCCTAACAAGTTGAGGGCATGCATTTAAGCACTGAAAATTTACGAAATCTGAATATACCCAGAAATATTCTCATGTTGATACTAAAATTTAAATTTTGCTACAATAAGTATTTTCCTGCAGTACAAGTTGATCTAATCTTTCTGATAGGAACCACTTTGCATGATATACTACTTCCCAGCTGATTATACAATTGTCACTACCCTACCCACTTGTCTTTGGAACTGGATGACCAGAGTCAATTTTGATTTCCAAATTATCACATTTTATTAACATTTTAAATGAAAATTTGTCACAGTCTAACCTTGATAATGTAATCAAGTGCCTTGGTCTAAGTCTCTGTGACAATTGAAATGTTAAATATTTCTGAACAGTCAGAATCACAATCAAAAGGAAAACACACCCGTTTTGGTTGATATCAAACCAATAACGTTTCATTTCAGTTTAGTTTTGCTTTCTATATTTACTTTTGCCAATATTTATAGGGTCCAGATATGTTGAAAAATTCAGATATTGTTTGTACTTTGGTGTTTCCCAATCAATTGTGTCTTTAGATTTATATGCATGAAAAGGATTGCTAAGACAAGCCAGGAGAGTGGAATTTTGAGAAGAAAGCAGCACATGGCACATGCCTTGCCATTCCATAAAACATGAACACATTTTGTTTTAAGTAATTGCAATCCCTTTAAAACTGATCATTTTTTAAGACAAACGAAAGTTTTTGGAAAGACTATGGACTAGAAGATAGTAAGTCAGCAATCAAAATAAAATGGAGTAACTGGAACTATTTACCTTGCCTTTAAAAAACCTGCTAAGGCATTTAATCCACAGGAACCCAAAAAAATGCCTAACAAGTCCCCATGGGCCCTGTATGATTTACTAGTTATGAAACCATTATCAGATGACATATTGAAAAGTCACACTGATGCAGAAACTATAGTTTATAACTTATATGCTCAAATGATTGGGTAGTGATTGTCTAATCACAAATGAAGGGGGCATCTACATGCCAATCGCTACAGTAGAGACCTGGGCGCTGTTTAAAACCTTGCTTTGAGAGCACCTTTCGAGCTTTCATCACTAGCTCTCGGTTTGCTATGGGACCATCATGCTCAGAAAGGATTGCTTGAATTGCATTGCTTAAAGCTCCATATGCATTATCGGGGTTTCCAGTAGGATTTGCATCAGCAGAAGTTTGATCCGATTGGCAGCCACTGATCAAAATTCCCATATCTGGAACCCCATTCGTCATAGATCCAGCATAGACTTCTTGCGTGCTGGAAACCTTTTCCTGCAATGCTGGCTCCAAATACCCAGAACTGTCGTCACTGTCCTCCAACTTCTGCTTAAGAAACTGCTGAGCCAAATTTCCGATGGCCCCAAGGAACCCACCATCATCATTTGACTCCAGTTTGGTCAAAAGAACTTTGACAAACTTCTTCACTTTGGGGCTTGCATCCTCTCTGAAAATGTCAAAAAGAGTTGGCCTGATTTTCCCAACATCAATATCTTCATGACCAGTTTTCTCTTTCAGAATTTCTATGAATGTAGACAGAGGAAGAGACCGGTTTCTAGCTTCTCCTTCCCTATAGTTCAGCACCTCCGCCGTTTCTTCTTTGTTGTATTCACTCTCATGCCTGTGCCCATGTCGCGAAGGTAGATTAATGCCTCGAGATTCAAAGGCATCATGCACAAGATCATGCACAGTTTCAGATAATAATTCTCTGAAGCCAAATCTTCCTTCTCTCTTCTGCTCCCCATCAAATTGGGCCTCATTCCTATTTTGAGTACTGTCTCCAATTTGTTCCTTTTCATTATTAATTAGACCCCCACTGTGGCAAGAATCTGCAACTATTGTAAAGATACAATCACTTGGGACCTTGTCGACGAACTCGCGGACGTCATCATCTGTATTAAAATAATTTCAGGCCTTAGATTCACATTTTCATGTCATGTCTTAAATCGCATCTTTGCAATATGTAACAATTATATATATAACACTCTTTATATGCATTGTATATATTTAAAATTGTACATAAATATTGCAAATATTTTAAAAGAGCCATAATTGAGCTGAATTTAGTGACAACAGAAATTCAGTGTATTTATAAACTGAAATAAGTAAACTAAGTACTACTGTCTGTAAAATGTTCCAATCACACAGGAATGAACCAATCACAAACCACCTAAGGTAAATAGAATTTGAGACTGTCCACAATTTGCATTCTGAGAAGATGAACAAACGGAAAAGTAGTGGGGATCGTTGCATGGCTCAAGGTCACTTGACCATCTCAGGTATTTTTCCCTGAAACAGTGAATTGGCTTGAATTTGTCTTGACCTTAGACCGTGCCTCAGAAAATCTCAAGGTTCTAAAATGCTAATTTTTGAAAGTTGAAAATGAATGGATTAGATACAAAGCCCCCTAAACTTGACTGGAGAATAATACTGCATAAACGAGCTAAGATACGAGTCAAAAAAGTTAGCTATAGGAATATGTGTCCAATGATGGCTTTCATTTGTTTGTGATCAGTTGATCAGCACTTGACGTTTAGCATGCCTGCAATATTTAATGCACAGAAGTTTAAAGAGCTGAGATAAAAATTATTAGTTTACACAATATGCACCCTTAATTAGTGGAAACAATCTTTCATATGCCTTCAATGCTAATTATGCAAGTTAATTAGTTATAATATTGCGTATGCCTTGGATTCAGATTCTCTATTTTTACTGGATACAAAATAGCCTACAGGTTTCACCACAGTTGCAATCTCTGCCTGTTGTCACAGCATTAGTACTGGGTTGACTTGCATTCCCTTTTGGTATGTTGATACCATGAAACAGATTCTGGAAGTTTCTGAACGAAGTGTTTTCAAGTAATGAAAGACAAATGCTCTGGAAACAGCACCGTCGGGGAGTGTCATAAATAATCCTGGACCAACATTTCCACCTTCCTGGCTAAAGACATTTGGATGAAAGAACTCCCTGAAGCCATGCTATTTCATGGTTTCTTGTACAAAAGCAGATTTTGATTCAGAATACCCTGGTTAGAAAGGGTATAACTGTCCTTTCCCAGGGCTTCCACTGTGGGAGTTATAGAGAAAAGACAAAACTTCAGCTTTTGCTTTGTCTCTATGCTGAATCTATATGGAAATGGTCTGTTACTTTATTCAACCTTAGCTGGATCAGTTCACCAGTTTTACTTTCCTAGATGAGCACCTATTCAAATATGTTTCTCTAAATTATCTGGATGGTAATCCCTTCCCCGATTTGCTTGAAATTTTGCTTGGAGACAGTCCAAAGGGTTTTCTTGATTTCTGCCTTTCCTGTGGGAAAAAGACAGTCGGGGTTGGTGCCTCACTGATAGATTGTTCGAGCTTGAAGAATCAAAGTTTAAAAAGTTTCTTTCAACCCCCCATGCTAAGAACTCTTTGGAGTTGGTCTCCATTCTCAAAGAGATCCCTGATTAAGAAGTTTCTGGTTAGGAAAAGTCAACCTTGATCAAGCAATCACTCCAACTAATCGAAAAACTAAAATTCATTTTCATGGTGCTTTTAAGTGTAGACAATGGTGGCATTTTCAAAGATAAGGGAGATTGCTTACAATTGTCATCAGAATATGAGGAGTTGAATGATAATTTTGCCAAGGCCAAAACTCCTGTTTGGACTCCAACTAGTGATCAATGGCAACTGGACTTCATTCGGTAGATAAATCCTCCATTACGCAGACCAGGAGGTTAGGTGATATGGTATTTATTTTAATCCTAGGAGCAGATTTCAGATGTAATCATATTCGGTCAATTATCAGCCCCTCACTTTAGTTATTGGAACTTGACATCAATACCTTTTAATATTTGGGGAATATCTGATTTATGAGGTCTATTTTGCAGTTTGTTTATAATCCCAACCCTTGCAATTTTTTTTATTGCACTTGTTTCTCATGTAGGAGTTATTTCACTCCACGTTGAGCTTTGAAGGTGATCATTTCTACGACCGGTTCATCTTCTCATTTTTGAGAACTTGCTTTCAACAACACCCACCCTAACCCAATTTCAGACTTTAATATCTTCATTCTTAATTTCTCTTCTTCTATTCTTATTGGAGGCAGTCTGGAAGCTCAGCTCTAAGGAATTTGCAATCCATAGGCATCCAGCACCTGGCTCTCATTTTCCTTCAATTGTGTGCTTAAAAGGTTTGAATCTGAGGAAAACTATTTGGTTTTGCCTTCTCAGCTTCAGTTTCTATACCTTCCTTTGGTACATCAGTTCAAATATTGTGTGGCTTGCCAAAAAAATCTTTGGGAGCAGATTATATTTGCACATATCAGTATTCCATATATTTCATCAATTTAGGTTATTTGTTGTAATGTATCAGGCAAAAACAATAATGTAAATCCAATTGTTAAACTTCTACAAACACTTATTATTTGAATGACAGCACTATTGGCCCTAGCATTCACTCATATCTTAGACAACTGGGATTAAAATTATTATTAATGCACCAGTAATATCATTACATTTCAAACAACAAATGACAAAAATAACTCCAAATCTTCTATTATCATGAAAAGCAAATAATAGGTGTATTCTTGATATCTTTCTAAGGACGATAATGTTTGTATTACATTCAAATTGTTCTGCAATATCAGTAGCTACAACAGCAATTCATACCAACGGAAATGGCATATCAGATCAATATAATATGACTTGAGTTCACATCAAATGAAGCTCAAATCTGTATAAGATTGTCCTCTGAAATCACTAGAGTTTTCATCATAGGATTCCCACACTCAAACAAAAGTGCTCAAAACAGATTCTAAAAGGCATTTGATCAGGTGTAGATGATGATCCCAAACTAAAACATGCACTCTTTTATATCCTCCACAAATGGAATAAGTTGGTCACCATGCACACCCACAACTTCAAATTTGAATAATGATCACAGCCAGGAAAGATTCCACTTGGGAATTTATGGCACCAAAAACAAACTACTAGAAACAATACATGTGTTGGGAAGTTCGGAGGAAAAATAAAAACATAGGAAGAAATATCAGGTATCAGGAGCTGGCCATATCACAAGACTCAAACTATAGGACGAGGCATCAAGAATCAAGCAATGGACATTTTAGTAAGGTAAAGTACAAGAGTCTGAAAGGAAAAATAGAAGAGTGGAATTGAAACAAAAAGCACGCTCAGGAAGGGAAAATACATAGCAAATGGAAACAGGGAAGACAGAGGTATAGACCTCATTTGTACAGAACTAGGTTGACTAGAAATGAGACATAACAGATCTAACTTACTCAAACTTGCTTGTCCCCAAGCAATTTCAAGTTCAGATGTTCCAAATCCGTAGGCCTTCCCACAATGCATCTTCCACCGAAAGATCTTTCCATCACCTTTTTGTGGCAAGACACATGAAAAACATGTGTCTTACTTCCCTCTGATAGCTCCAACTCATAGGCCACTTGGTCAATCCTTCTCGAAATTTTGTTATGGCCTGTAGAAATGTGGTTTGATCTTTTCTGACCCACTTGCCTTCAAGGAAGATTGCTTGTACAGTTGCAATCTAACAAAAACCATGTCTCCAATCTCAAATGTTCTCTCAATCATATGACAATCTGCATACATCTTCTGTTGATTTTAAGCTTGTTGGAGATTATTCTTGAGTAACTTCAAAAGGTCTTGGCTCTATTTGATCACATCACTTGCTCCCAGTACCCTATAACCCCCCAAAATGAGATCAATGAAGCTTTGATGTTCATACTTTTACAAAGCCATGAATAGTGTTATCTTGATTAACCTGTGTAGGTGGTGTTATAATAGTGCTTCCCCAAGTAGAGCCACTTGATCCAAGTCTTCTACTAATCAACAACATTATTTCTCAAATAACTTTCCTCCCATTTCTCCACAATCTCAGTCTATCCATCTGTTTGTGGGTGGTAGTTGGTGCTGGGGTGAGCTCAATTCCCACCAAAAGGAAGAGTTCTTGCCAAAACAAGCTCATGAAGTGACTACCTCTATCACTCATGATGTTTTTGGATAGTCCATGGAGTTTCATTTCTTCCTTGAAGAACAAATTGTCACTTGTGGAGCCTTAAAATTTGAAGAGATGGCAAAGAAATGTGTATACTTCATTAGTCTATCCAAAACATATATACAATCCTTACCTCGGACTTTAGGAAGTTCCATGATGAAATCCATTAAGACACTTTTCCATTTTTGCTCCAAGATGTGTAAGGGCTGCAAAAGACTAGCTGGAAATGTTTGAAACCTTTTAGTCTTTTGACAAATGATGTATTCTTTGATATGGGTGAGGACATCATCCTCAAGTCCCTTCATTTGAACCTTTTCCTAATCTGTTTGTAAATTTTAAAATAACCAGGGTAGCCCACCAAGGGACTGTAGTGAACTACTGACAAAACCATTCCCTTCATCCTTGATTTTGGCACCAAGTAGACTCTTCCCTTGTAGAGAGAATGAGTTCATTGTAGATGGTGTACTTGTCTTTTGATACTTTCCCTTCCAATACATCGACTATGAATATATTAGGACAAATGAAGTTATGATTTCATTCTTCCAATCTGAAGGTCTGAGACATGAAACACAGACTTGGCCTTTCGGACAAGCACCAAGAATAACATTCTTCTTCCCTTTGACATACTCAATATCAAAACCATATGTTTGGAGTTCTCTCACATATTTTTGCTGCCACTCATTCAGATCCTTTTAATTGAGAAAATATCTCAAAATGTTGTGATCAGTTTTGACTACAAATTGACCACCCACCAAGTATTTCCTGAGTTTGGCCAATGCATGTGTGATGGCCAAAATTTCCTTATCGTAGATGGAGAACCAGCATTCCACCTCTGTGAGTTTTTGACTCTCAAAAGCAATCGAGTACATGTTCTGCGTGAGCATGGCCTCAATTCCTTCTCCTAATGCATCACCAATGTGAAAGGAAGAGTGAAATCCAAAATTTTTGACGCAAGACATGATCTCATTAGCTCTTTTAGTCTATCAAATGCTTGCTATGCAACCTTAGTCCGTACAAAAGCTCCCTTTTTGTTCAAATAATTATAGGTACGACTACTTGGGGAAAACCCTTAACAAATCATGTGTGGCAGTTGCAAAGGCCGGAAAATCCTCATAGCTATGTCCACCTGCACTCTGTTTGCACTAATGATGTGACCTAGATACAATATTTCTATCAGAGCAAACTCACAATTTGACTCCTTTGCAAATAGTTTTTGTGCTTCCAAAATACCCCACACTTCATCAATGTGTCATAGCTACTACTCACACGTTTTGCTGCAGATTGAAGTGTCATCAAATAAGACAAGGACAAACTTTCTCAATTGTTTGTAGAAAACCTTATTCATGCATTACTGGAAATTTGTTGGAGAGTTTATCAAACCAAACGGCATGACTAGAAATTAATAGTGCACATATTGACATCAAAAAACCATCTTGCAAATGTCCACCTCTATTATGTCCCACTTGCTCAGGCGCAATAACTAATTCTTTAATAATAAAATTGTTAATTATTTAATAATAATAACATTTCAAATTTTGGCATTGACTTGCTCTGCAAACCCCATATCGATCAAGTACAAAGGAGGGGAATTTGCATTTTGAAGGTATCATTTTCTATGCATTTTGAAAATTGTTGTGCAATTATACTTTGAGCTAGGATGAAACCTTCAGTTTGGGCACGCTCTAGGTAGGACACAAACTCTATCTAGGTATTGAGCATTGCATTTGAATATGGTTTGATTTGCAAGCATCTAATCCAAATTTAATTTATTCAAGACAGTGACTAGCATTAAGCGATCTGATTATGACCAATAAGCAGTTCAATATCCATTAGAACTCACCACATACATCCTAGGCAGAGTTCAGAGGGTTGGCCTACTATCAGACAACTTGGTTGTTGGCACTAACTATGACGAATAAGGAGGGCAAGTGTGGTACCCTATGTGCCCTTACTCCAGCTCCTTGGACAGCTCCTAGCAGGTGATTTGCAATTCCAAAGCGGAAACAAGACCTTGGGAGGTCATTGCCACAAAGTCATGATAGTTCCAGTACTCACCAACAATCTTCCCAACGACCACTTCGGTTAACTAATGCTAAAATAGTCTATCCTTGCTGATTGATTTGGAATTTAATACTTAGAAACATCATGTCATATGTGAGTTATTGAGATTGTAGACAATGATTATCTAAACTGCTGTTTCATTGAAAGTTTGTATTGGAATAAAGTGTTTTTATAAGATTGGTTGAGATCCACACACTGTTATTTGTATGGTTTTATTTTCATGTGCTATTACCTAGAAACCCTTTGAACTCCATATCATCTGATTTTCAATTCTATACAAACTACTTATTGCTCAAGTGTTAAATATGGACAAACTGGGAAGATAACCATGAAGAATCTTATAGAGTTGTGAGAACCACTTTTTGCCAGCCTATGGGTGTGTGTGATACAGATTTATGCAAAAAAAATTGAGTTACCAGATTCACCCCTGGACCTGGAAATTCCTGGTTCGATTCTCTCAAAAGTCTGGTCCTTGTCAGATTCTGTCAAAAGTCTGCTGCAAAGACCAAATTTCGCTGGAAATTCTCTTAGAGGAACCCTGGCAGAATTCAGATGACTTTTGGGCGACTTTGGTTTCCAGCGGAAGAAGCCGGACAGAATTTCGGAGAATTTTGAGAGAATTTGGTCAAAAAACACCTTTTGTTGACTTTTTCAAAAAGATTTTTTTGCCAAATTAGACTCAGAATTAGATTCAAGCACATGATTACACTCAAATTACTAATCATATTTAATTTGAATTAAATGCTACTTGAGAAGAAGAATCAAGATGTATAAAAGTGCCGCGCATCTATTATGGAATGTATGTAATACACCATACTTAGTGCATATAGCCTAACATGTATAGAAAACTATGGATTGAACAAAGAGATCTTTACTGTGGATAATTCTGGATCCAAAGCCTGCTTTCTTGGCTTCATCCAGTCTGATCCAAAGCTGCTTTCTTTGAATCATCCAGTCTGATAATTAATGTGTGAAGCTTACAATATGGCAACAATCACAACCTTGGCCTTAAACGGGCCTATAACGTTACTTTTTGTGCTTCTAATTTGCAACAGCAGAATGATGATGATTCGCTTGATGGTTTTTGATGATATTTGATCAGTGGTGGCTGATTATTAATGCTGACATTATTTTTTTGAACTGAAACATTGATATGGTGGTGTATTTTGCTATGTTGCTTTAATATTAGGATAGTGGTATATGAACTTATTTGTTGCTGCATATATATATATATATATATATATATATATATATATATTCTTGTACAGACAAACCCAAAATGAATCCGAACCAGCAACTTAGAAAAAAAATGATCAGGAAATGAAATGTTTACCCCTGATTTTTTTTGAGTTTGTTTCAAGAGAAGAAGACGGAGATGCAAAAAGTGTTTTATTTCGAGATTCTTTCGCTGTGTTTGATGCATACGATGAATATGTTGCATTGAAAGAGAGTAGACATTTCATTTGTGTTAAACCATAATCATCACCATTTCAAAATCAGTAAGAATTAAACATTAAACGGAGATCGGATTTATAGAATTAATTGCAGACCTGATTACAAAGCCAAGAAGTAGATTTTCAGACCTACAAGTGAACATCAATCTCTCCAAAATTTCTCTAAAAGACTCAAAACAATAACTAACCAAATGCAGATTTAAAACCTTGGAAACCCAAGCCAAAAGTGCAGTTTTGAATGACCAGCAAATAACCACGTGCCAAGAGAGGACGGTGCCCAGCCTAGAGGGGTGATTTGCCAAGAAAAATCAAATCTTCATCAAAATCTGCAAAAGACACCAAAATGTGGCGCCCAGCTATGAGGGAGACAATGAACCAATGCCCAGAAAGACATCACTCACTCCCACTAAGTTATGACAGAACTATGGTTTCCAGAACCTCTGAAAATGAAAACCAGCTCACTGAAAAATACCAAATCACCACAAAACTTGAGCAGCACTCTAAGAAAGCTCACACGACTACCCATATCAGAAAACCTCATAAATCCTTAACATTTTCAATCCCATATCACCAGCACAAGCCAAAATATCTGTAAAACTGAAGCTAAGCACACCAACTAGCTAGGTTGGATGTTTCATCACTGAAACCAACAACAGAAAAGAGGGGTTTTGTCCTCAACCAGCAAATGAAGAACTCTCAGAGCTCATTCCAACAACATCTCCTTAAGTTGTCAAATCCAGTATATGCAAATGAGAGCTCAAAACTCACATTTATAAGAGAGAAGAATTAGAGCGAGAGGCTTTGAATTTGAATTCATTTCCCTCCCATTTCACCTTTTAAAACAATATTATAATCCCTCATCTAGGCATCCCGTTTTGAGCTCATAAAATAAACCTTTAAAAACAATTTATTCATCTCCTAGTCTTGACATCACCTTTTGAGGGTCCAAACTTGCTTTTTTTTAAAACTTAAGTTGCCCCCCCATTCCTACGCATAGCAATAGGGGCATTAACATGGCCCTTATTAAGTCACTTAAGTTATAACATAAAGTTACTTCATAAAAGCACTTAAGTGGAATAAATTAAATGTTATCCTCAACCTTAGAGATCACCAAGGCACTGAATTTGAACACTTCACTCTAAACTGAGAGGAGACATAAACCAAGACCAAGTGCTAAAATATATCACTTACCAATCATAGCCATATGCTAAAAATATAAACTTTGTTGGAAAACACTAAAATCACCTACTAGAGCTCTCCACCAAACATTGAGTCCCCTAACCAAATCCGCTTAGCCTACGGGAATCTGGGAATAGGGAAACCCAAAACTAACTAGGTGCAAGAAGGAGACATTACAAGAAATCGGGTACCAACGAAGGGAAAAAAGAAAGGAAAAGGCCATGGATGATAGGGATGAGGAAATCAACCTCTAAGAGGTCATTAGGAATAAAAACAAAATGTTGGCCAGAGAATTTCAGTCCACCATGTGGGTGTTTGGTAGCGATTCTGAGAACTTTGAAAGGAATGAATCAACAATGGAGTGCTAGGAGGTCTATTCCAAATGATCCTCAAGGAAGTCATTCAACCAAAGATGATGTTTCAATCAATCCACCAACTAAAACATTTAAAGACAAATTTTTGCAAAGAGAGGAAGAGGATCAGTTTGAGGAAAAGCAACAAGTTCCACCACCAAGACTTGATGATGATATGGCAAGGTATCATGCTGAATATCATGCCCACCTAGCCATCTGCCATGACATGTCATTCATGGAGTATTATGATATGCAAATAAGGAATGATCATTGTGGGGGAAGAAAACATTGAAATCAGCCAAGGAGAATATACAACAGAAGTTGGGAAAGATCACAATACCCACCTATAATCGATCCAACGGGGTCATAGCTAGAGCTTGGTTGCAGAAATTCAATACCTATTTCTCATTAAAACCCTGTGCATAAGGAGGAACCAATCAAGTTTGCATCACTTCACCTATAGGGTGTGGCTTTTGAATGGTGATAACATGGCATGGTGACCCAAGGACATAGGTCAAGGACTACCTTAGAGGAGTTCGGCCAAAGATTGATGGAGAGGTTTGACAGGAAGGATCTGGAGATTCACTTTAGGGAGCTGGTACGATTGAGGCAAGTGGGTATAATTGAGCATTGTGGCAGAATTTCAGAGGAATTCAGTGATGGTTCTTGGTGTGCCAAAGAGAAGACTCATAGTTCTTTTTGTAGAGGGCCTATCCAAACTACTCAAGGATCTAGTAAGGACATTTGATTCGAATTCCTTGCAAGAGCCCATAAGGAAAGCCCTAAATTTGAAGGATTCAATGACCAAAATCGAATTCTACTCCAAGAATGCACCACCAATTCAACATAAGAAACCTCCTGATAAGAGTTTCCCTCAACCTAAGGCACTACCCCCAAAACTAGACAAAGTTAAGGAGTCCAAGTATGAACTTTGAAGTAAAAGTTGTTGATTCACTTGTCAAGATCCATGGCAACCAAGTCATGGGCATTTAGCAAAAGGATAGATACACTACATTGAAGTGGTTTCTAATGAAGATTTCAAGGCAGAAAAATCTAAAACCAAGGTCGTTGATGCAGTGGAGCATGAGGGTCAAGGAGTGCATTCGGGTGGTACATTTGCAGCCATTTCAGGAGCACCTAGATATTATCCTCTTTGGCTTAGAGGAATCTTGTGGGGGCATAAAGTGACAATTTTGATTGATAGTGGGGCAACCCACAAATTCATTAATGAGGAATTGGAGACTAAGGTGGGCTTGAGACAGAAAATTTGAGGGGTTTAATGTATAATGGCTGATGGATTTACTATTCCATGCAACTAAATGATTCAGCAATTGGAGATGACTTGAGGAGGGCACAAGATGCAAGATGAATTCTACATAAATGGTATTGGTGAGACGCATTTGGTATTGGAGTCCAATGGTTGCACTGACTTGGCAAGTACACACGGGACTATCAAACTTTGGAGTTGGCATTCAAATCCGATGGGAAGGAGGTAGTTCTTTATGGCCTTTCCAATAGGGTTCCTATGATGGTTTCAACCAAGAGGATGGAAAGAGAATTTCCTAGAAATAAAGTGGCGTGGGTAGTAAAGTGCTTGATTACTAATATGGAACTACCCAAGGATGGGAGGTCTTATCATCTTGACAAACTATCCATCTTGGATAAACATAGCAAGGTGTTAAATGAAATTCTCGCAAGTTTACCACAAAATAGGGGCTTGCAACATGTAATTGAGCTAGAGGAAGGAGCAAAACTCATCATCACTACACCTTATCATCATCCTAGGAGATAAAAGGAGATTGAGAAGGAAATCAAGGAGTTGTAAGACATGGGACATACACGTCCTAGCTCTAGACTATTTGCTGCTTCCATGGTGTTGATCAAGAAAAATGATGATAACTTGGGGATGTGCATTGATTATAGAGCTCTCAACAAAAGGACAATAAAGAATTACTACCCCATAGCCAAAATAAATGATTTGAAAGATGAGTTCCATGGCGCAGTGTACTTCTCCAAGATTGATTCACGGTCAGGGTAACATCAAATAAAGGTTAGAAATGAGGATGTGCACAAAACAGCTTTCAGGTGTCACTAAGGGCATTATGAGTTTTTGGTCCTACCATTTGGGTTGACCAATGCACTCGCCACATTTTAGCCATGCATGAATCAAGTATATACTTTATAATTGAGAAAATTTGTAGCGGTTTTCTTTGGTGATAGCTTGATCTATAGTAAGACATGGGAGCATCAATTGAAGCACATAAGTGAGGTACTTGGTATAATAGAGCACTCTTCATTCTACACCAAATCATCCAAATGTGAGTTTGGGTTGATGGAGATATTGAATTTGGGGTATAAGATTAGTGCCCAAGAGGCTAGTGTGAATGAAGGGAAGATCAAAGCAATAAGGCCTAGGACTTTGCCACATTTGATGGGATTTCTAATACTTTGCAGCTACTATAGGAGGTTTTTGCAGGTACTATAGGAAGTTTGTGAAGAGGTATTCTCAACTTTCAGCCCCATTGACGGATTTGACAAAGAAGGGGGCTTTCTCTTGGAGCATTTCAACACAAAGAGCTTTCAACAAGCTAAGGGAGGTAATGAGTTACTGTAATGTCCCCTTTGTGAAATAGGATTTAATAATCCATAATAATAAAGTTAAAAAATAAATAAAGAGATAAATTATAACAAAATATAATATAATATAATTACAAGTTAGCTAAGTTAATGAAAGGTCAAGAGATACATAATGAAGAGTTGTAACTCCCTCAACATAAGATATAAAAGAGAGGAGAGTTCATTTGGAGGGGGATAGGGAGGAAGGAAGGAAGAGGAGAGCATAGGAATAAAATAAAGATTAATGGAAGAAAGGAATGTGAAAGTGACTCATTCAAAGGACAGCAATGATTAAGGGTTGTAATTTTTAAGGGTTGTGACTCTTCCAAAGAGGGACAATTATGAAGGGTTGTGACTCTTTCAAAGGACAGCAATGATAAAGGGTTGTAACTCTCTCTAAAGGGTTGTGACTCTTCGAAAGGGTTGTAATCATGAAAGGTTGTGACTCTTCAAAAGAGAGACAATTATGAAGGGTAGTGACTCTTTCGAAGGGTGATAATTGCGAAAGATTGTGACCATTGCAAAGGGACAGATATGATAAAGAGATGTGACTCTCCCCCACATAGGATGATATAAAGGGGAGAAGGTTTCATTTGAGGAGGACATCCAAGGGAGATCAATTTGGGGAATAATATATTATTATCAAAGGCAACAATGAAAGGTGGTGACTCAATCCTTATGAAAGGTGGTGAACATTCCACCAATAAAGTATAAAGGAGGATTAATTCCAAGAATTGAAAGGGATACATTGTGCTGTGAATCAATAGGTAAATAATCAGGACTCAATCAGCAATCAGTACTCATTAAGGGCGGATCAAAGAATAACAATAAGCAGATTTGAGTCTAGGGTGTTATATTACTCTATTTTCGGTAATGTAGAAACAATGATTAATTTATCTATGTGATTTTAAAATGCATCTTGGTCTGTTGTTAATAAACATTAAGACATGAACTTAATCGGGTAATAGTCAGACACAAAGGAATGGGAGAGGGTCTGCAATTAAGGGAGAAATGCTAAGGGCGCCCTATTGTACTGTAAGAGGGAGAACCACTAAGGGCACCCTATTGCAATGGCAGTTCTGGGAGAAAAACTATGAAGGCACCCTACTGCACTGTGAGAGAGAGAAACACTAAGGGCACCCTATTGCAAGTACCTTTCCAATTCCTACATTAGGGGACTATTGGTGAATCATAGAAAACGCCAACCATAGAAGAATGGAGGAAGATTGTATGAAGGGAGAACCGCTGTCTTAGGGCAGCCTACCATGCCTCCTTACTCCACATCTTCTATAATTGGAATTCACATACAACTTAAGTATTGCATAATGATGAAGACATATTCTCTATAGTCTAACCCTTGATATATTTATTAATAACGTTTACATTGTGATCTAATCCTTATATCTATATGCTCGTATGTTGGCATTTGTGTTCATGCGGTGAATGCAAGATTCAAGTTACGGATCACATTAAAGAAGCCATTTAATTGATAAACCCTAACCCTAATCTATTGAAATTATGATTTAGGGCAAATTAGGAAGGGGACATTACAGTTACTGTCTTGGCTATTCCAAATTTTTCACTTCCTTTTGTTTTAGAATGTGATGCTTCAAAAGAGGAATCAAAGATTTGATATGAAATAGATACCTTATAGCATTTGAGAGCAAGAAGCTTAAGGAGACAAAGAGGAGCTTCTCTATTTATTACAAAAATATGTTAGCCATCATGCATGCACTAGTCAAATTCAAACAATACCCACTTTGTGAGAAGTTTGTGGTGAAAACAAATCATAACAGCTTGAAGTTCTTCCTCAATCAAAATAATTTCAATGATAGGCAGCAAAAATGGGTATGCAAGCTAGAAGCCTACAATTTTGACTCTATGACTAATATGTTTGCTTCTTGGAAGGTTCCTATAATTGTTGAGCATGCCAAGAACATATTTTCTATTGGCAATTTAAATGGGAAGCTACAAGATGATAGGTACAAAGTGGTTGATGAGCTCATTCTTTATAAGGACCGGGTGTACCTTATACCAAATCAAAGGTGAAGGAGAAAATCTTGAGGGTGTGTCATGACACACCTCATGCTAGTCATCCAAGGTACTATAAGACATACAAGAAAGGGAGCATTTTTTAATGGAAGGGGCTCAAAGATGATGTATTGAGGCATGTGAGGGAGTGTTTGATTTGCCAAGAAAATAAAATTGAACATGCATTTCCAGCTGGTTTGTTGCAGCCCTTGCCCATTCCAAATCAGCAATGACAAAGAATCTCTACGGATTTCATTACAGGACCCACAAAGGTGCAAGGTAGGGATTTTATCTATGTGGTTATTGACAAGATCACTAAATATGCCCATTTTCATGTTATATCTTCAGAATACAAGGCCCCACAAGTTGTTGATTTTCTCTTTAGGGAAATTTTTATACATCATGGTCTGTCAAAGAACATTGTAAGTTAAAGGGAATGCAGATTTATCAGCTTGTCTTGGCAATAATTTTTTAGATTGATGGGTATGGAATTGACCCCAAGCACAATCTATCGGACAAACAAAACTTGTGAATAAATAGTTAAAAGGTTACTTGAGGAACTATGTTGCAAGGTAGCAAATAGCATGGGTTAAGTGGCTACATCTTGGGGAGTATTGCCACAATTCTACTCATCACATGTCTATAGGTATGACTGCCTTCAATGCACTATATGGTTATGATAATTTCATTCATAGACTTGATACTTTTGGATAGTAGAGTACCAGGGACTAGAGATTTAATTCAACAAAGCCTAGACATTATGAATGCACTCAAAAAAAAACCTACAAAAGTCTCAAAACCAGCATAACTGTATGTTGATCGCCGTTAAAGTGAAAGGATTTTTGAGGTGGAAGACACAATATTCTTGAAATTACAGCGTTATAGACAATTTTCCTTCAAGTGAAGTGGTGCAAAGAAGCTGAAACCAAGGTTTTATGGATAGCATATCACTCCTAGTTTAAAGCTGCCTCAACTTGATGACGAAGGGAAATTAACCTCGATACTTGAAGCTATCATCGATCTGAGGGAAAAGAACCTCAAGAACAAGGCAACTCGGAGGACAGTGCAGCCAAGTAAGTCTATCAAGGGTGTAATTTAAATTTTTTTTAAAAAAAATTTTTGCTTTTATAACATTCATGTTGGAACTCAAAGTTGGACATTGAGATTGATTATTTTTTGTTAATTTCAAATACGTGGTGAGAAAGGTTTCGCACCTTTTCAAAGGACTACAATTCGTATCTTCAAGCAATCAAGCAATGCATCAAGATATGAATGCAATTGGAGTATGTTTGAGCACAAGCACTTTATGAAGCTCAACAAGTTATCAATACAAAGGCTAAATGATCTTATTTATGTTCATTACAACCTTGGCCTCTATCACAAAGGATTATTGGGCACACACTCGTCTCCCATCACTCTAGAGGAGGTTGATCCAAAGTTGAGTATCTCATCTTCAACAAGCACATTGCATGGGTTGATCAAGTGAATCTAGAGGTAGAAGTGCTATCCATGGCAGAGAACGCAGATAGAGTATGAGTGAACCCTCTAGATGTTGCTATCACTTGTACACATGCATATACCATGGCTGCATCATTATCAAGGACCTATCTTAGATACCTATGTAGGACTTTTCGTACAGCTATGGATGTTAAGACGAGTGATGCAAGCCCCTCTTAGCCAAAGACTTATACTTTTAGCTTTGATATTTTTTTGAAGCCACAGATTTCATAATCCGTGAGCTTTGTATACACTTAACAATATTTATATTATATATCTAAAAATGTTGTTCCCTTCAGCAAAAATCTCCTTTTACACTCATGTGATCAAAATAGCATCTATTTGATTTTATTGTGTCTTTAACATTTATTTATTGAAAGGTACAAGTTTTCAGTCCTTAAAAATTCTCAAAAAAATTGCAATTTGGTGAGTCTTGGCCTAGTCTAAGCATCAAGTCCGAGTCTATTTTCAGGCCAAAAATCAGTTTGTCAAGTCCAAGTATTGTAACTATGGTTGAAATAGATAGAACTACAGGATCCAATTTTAGGTGTGACTGTCGCAATGGACAAGACCTACTGAAGAGATGTCCCAGGTCATGGCATCTAACCAACAAGTGTAGGAGATATTCCCGGGTCGTCACATCCAAATTGAAAAATACTGAATGTTGAAAAAGGTATAACTACATCATACAATTTTGGGTGCGATTAGCACAATTGACTGCTGAAGAAATACTCCAAGTTGAGGCCTCTAAGCCAACGGGTGTAGCAAAATACCATTTGGTCAAGTGCGTCCTATTTTAAATGGGGCTACTCCGACAGATTATGCACACCGAAGAAATACCCCAACTGTGCCATCTTTTGGGTGTGGCCAAAATACTAAAAATAGTCTATGGAACAGTTAGCCTGATCAAATTGACATTCAGAGGACAAGATCAGACAGTGGACACCCATACCCATCAGTTGTTGCATTTAACCTGAAAGACGTCTCACAAGAGGGATTTGCCAATCCAAAAAAGACAAGTTGAAAAAGAAAAATACAATTGAAGATGATAGAGAAATGAGCCGCAAAGCAAACCTGTGATAAGATTCATGTCAGTGGGAACGATGCATTCATCATAGCCGGTATCATCGTCGTCGCCGGTCTCAGCAGGCAGACGAACACCATGGCCACTGTAGTGGAAAAACAGGACATCTCCGGGCTCCGCACTTTCCACCAGGGTTGACAGGGCTCTCCTAATGTTGGCTCCAGTGGGATTCCTGAACTTCTCATCCGTGTCTATCAGCACTCTTATGTTTTCCTCTTGGAATCCAAAGCGATCAGTCAGGCACCGGCACATTCTCTCCACATCGTTCACACATCCCTTCAATTCTGCCTTGGTTCCCGGGTAGTTGCATCCGACCAGTACGGCCTTCTTAGTCATTGTAATCAGATTTCCCTTTGAATCCCCCAAAAACCACTGTTAATCTTTCTGCAGATAAATCACACGGAATTGTGTCGAGAGTTGAAGATCGAGCTTCCACTTGATTTCTGCCCTTTTCCTATGACAAAGCTTTATCAAACTTGCGCGCGAAAGCAGGTTGATTGTGCCATTCTGGATGCATAGTTGACCCAAAGGAATTCTTTAATGGCCATTAGGTACACACAATTTTTCCCCTGAAATTCCAATGCGGGTGGCCAGTTGGGGAGGGCAGCCGTTGGGGAGGACGTATTGTGCATATATTTTGGATGTCCAGGACGGTGGGACCATTTTTAGCATTTTTTTAACGAAGTCCGGTCGAGAACAACGTGAAAGGCAGCTTATTGGACAGAAACTCTGTAAACAATTTAAGGTTTCCAACAAAAAGAACAATTGTACCAATCATTTACAGCCTACTGCTAAATTATGTTATAGGACTGAGCGTCTATCCTGACGTTATGGATGGTACCCCGTAAAAGGAAACTTTTTAAACTGTTTTTAAAAAGGACGTGGCAAATGTACTGTTCATTCAATTTCAAAAAAGGAAACTCAAATGCAACGGATTTTGGCAAAAATTTGGGCATTTGTTTTTCATCATTAAAACAGTATGGCCGTTTGGAGGCTGGAATTAGACTAGAATTGACATTATCTAATTAGAGATAATGTCAAATTTTATGTTTGGGTCCATAAATAAAAATGGAATTGGAATTACGAAATTCTCATTTTGCTCCAAAATGGGAATATCAATTTTCCACCTAAATAGGTGGAATTGGAATTTCAAATTCCAATTCCAATTTTTACAAAAACAAATTTAATATCTCATTGGATCCGTGCCATGATAGATGTGTAAATGTGCGTGTGTATATGTGCGTATATGTGTATATATACACAAATATGTGTATGTGTGTGTATATACATACATGTGTGTATATATACACATATATGTGTGTGTGTATATATATTTTTTTGTGTGTACACGTGTATATACACACATGTGTATACACATATGTATATATATATATGTGTATGTATATATACATGTGTGTATATATACACGTGTATAGACATGTGTGTGTATATATGCACACATGTGTATATACACATATATGTGTATATGTGTAAATATATATATTTATACACAAATGTGTTTGTGTGTGTGTATATATATGTGTGTGTATGTGTATGTATGTGTATATACACACATGTGTGTATATATACACATATGTATGTATATATACACGCATGTGTGTATGTGTGTATATATATACACATACACATTGTATTAAAAAAAAATTAAGAAATAAACAATTAAAATTATTTATGTATTGTGGATTTAATTTTAGTTTAGAATTATAAACTAGCAATTGCACCCAAATAAGTATGATGTCAATTAGTGGGTCATTTAGTAAATGATGTTGTTTGTGTGATAAATGTGTCAATGAAGAAGTTGATGACATGTAACTGATTGAATATTTGATAGTGTTAAGTTGAAGATGATGCAAGACATTAAAACAGTTAATGGTTTGTATTGTCATTGATGTCAACTTGATATCATCTGTACGGTCATGTACATAATGCCAAAGACTTCAGAGGATCAGTGAAACAATGATTATGCTTTCAGCAATGCATAAAAGTCAAAGTATTCACTAAGTGACAGACAACACCGACAGAGTGCACACCATTGGTAAAGGCAGAGAAAAAGTCACAGTGATGCCCGACGAACAGAAGACAGTGTTGCCCGACGAAGCAGAATCACAGGATGCCCGACGAACTAAAAATAGAGTTGCCCGACGGACGGAGATCCCGAAGCTAACTGGAGTTACACCGACGGAACTGGCAGTTGTCACCGATGACGAATTGCAGAATTGACCGACGGAACAGAGAGTTCAGAAAATGACAAAATATTTAGTTGGCAGAGCTTAAGGATAGACTTAACTGGTTGTTTTATTTGTTTTATTCGACCACAGATAAGTAATTGACTTAAAGAAGATTTATACAGTTGGCAAGAAGATAACTACGAGATAAATTAGGAGTTAAAGTCATAAATCAATTTGGCTGGATTGTTTTTCACGCCAAGAATCAAGAATCATGAATCATGAATTAAGGAATATCATGTCTATATAAGAGATAAGCATAATTCATTTTCGCATGCAATCAAATACACGGAAGGGGAGTGAATAGTAAGAGGATGTTGAAGAGAAACTGGTGAAGGATAAACTTCATACAGTCCTGATCAATCAAGCTGAGGGAGAGCTAAAGAATTCTGCAGACACCGACAAACAGTGAAGCACAGCATCACAGAGCAGAAAGTGTGGAGCACAAAGGAATTGAATTGATACATTGATCAGAGAGGTATTGTACTTAAATAGATCTGAAAATCTGCAATTCAAAGTTGCATTAGAAACAGGTCATAGTGTTTCAGTTTAACCATTGAAGCTTCAAGTCTCTTAACAGAGCAGGACTTAACAGTCTTCTATAACTGAGGTATATCCTAACAGATTACCAAAAAGGTTGATTCATGAAAGTAACATTGAATTTGCATAAAGCCTATTGATAGCCTAAGAAGGAGGTTGATTCAAGGATGGTAGCAAGATTTGCCTAAAGCCTATTGACAGTCTAAGAAGGAGGTTGATTCAAGGATGGTAGCAAAATAAATGTCAGATACTAAGTGACAACCTATATGTATAAAATTCTCTAACAAGGTCGCACTTAACAGTGTGTTTGTAACCTTTAACAGGGTTGGCTCCTAACAGGGCTCACTTCAGAAGAGTGAAAACTTGGGGTACCAGTCCCAGTGATTTTTTCCCTTAACAGGGTTTCCACGTTAAAATCCATGTGTTATGTGTGTATGGTTTATTACTTTATTGTTTTACATTTCATATATGCATTTCTGGATTGATTGGTATATTTTGCATATTTACTGAGTATCAGTAAATAAGTTTTATTGTTTATCGGTAATCAAGGAGAATAAGGACAGACAAGGTAAACCGACAGACAGTTAATTGTTTCAAGTATTTCAAGGCATGCATCTTGTAGAGACTTAATAATTTGAGGTGTATTGATTGGTGAATTAAAGTTTAAAGGATAAATTTTTGAGGCCGCTGATTCACCCCCCCCTCTCAGTTATTACTAACAATTGGTATCAGAGCTTGTGTGCTTAGAAGGAAGGTTTCAAGACCTAAGTAAAGATCACAAGATGAAAAGACGAGATGTGCCCAAGTTGAACAAAGAAAACTTTGCTTCATGGCAAAGCAGGATAAGACTCCACTTATCAGGTATTGGCAATGATATTACTCAATACTTAGATACTGAATATGTGTTGCCTATAGGACTATTGACAGTAGATCAATTGAGAGTGAAGTATGAGCATAACTACATGGTTATAGAGCTTTCTTCCTCACTCTCTGATGCTGAATTTGAAGATGTCAAAGATTGCAAAACTGCAAAGCAAATGTGGGACAAACTGAAGCTTGTACATGGAGGTGATACAACTGTTCTGAGAGCCAAGGCAGAAAGCCTTAGAGGAAAGTTTGATGATCTCAGAATGAAAGAAGGTGAAAACATCACACAGTACAACACAAGAATAAAAGAATTAGTCAATGATATACGAGGTGTTGGAAGTACACTTGAAGAGGAGACAGTAGTAAGTAAAATCTTAAGAACCTTTTTGCCTGTATATGCTATTAGAGTCTCTGCTATTCAAGAAATGAGAGCAGTAGCAAACAATACAGTTACTCTTGATAGCCTAATTGGTAGACTGATTTTATTTGAGATGAATAACTTTGACAATAGTGTCTTACC
>MU224129.1:94148-111267 GCA_018584345.1 Thuja plicata | reverse complement strand
TATGCACAAGAGGAAGGTATAGACTATGGAGAAACCTTTGCACCCATTGCTAGGCTAGAAGGAGTAAGAATACTACTTGCTTATGCTACATATAAAGGATTCAAAGTATATCAAATGGATGTCAAGTTCGCATTCCTAAATGGAATATTTGAAGAAGAGGTATACATTGAACAACCAGAAGGGTTTGTGGATCCAGACAAGAGGAACATGGTATGTAGACTTCACAAACCCTTGTATGGATTAAAACAAGCACCAGAGCATATTGTTGTATTAATGATGGATAAGGGAAATTCAAGGAATATATTATGGATAGAATAAAATTGTTTGCAATGAATGTCAGATATTTGTAAAATATTTGTTTGGCATTATTGTCAAAGGGAGAGAATGTATCCATATTATCATCACAAACTATTCATTATCAGATTACTCCAAATAGGGAGAGATCTATCCATAGGGAGAGAATTTGTATAAAAGTTGCAAACAAAAGACAGAGACATCAAAGAAGAAGGACAGTCAAAAGAGAGAAATTGACACAAACAAAGGACACAACACATCAGAAGAAGAAACAAGAAAGATGCAAGAATCAAATCTAAGCTTACACAGAGCTTACCGGTGGTCAGACATTTTTATCAGTTATCAAAACAAATTGTTTAGTAATTTGATGAATCTCAACAATTGTATTTCATATTGTATTAGAAATAGTATAGTGTGATAATATAGTATGTTGCCATCAATGCCAAAGGGAGAGATTGATGACATATAACTGATTGAATGTTTGATAGTGTTAAGTTGAAGATGATGCAAGACATTAAAATAGTTAATGGTTTGTATTTTCATTGATGTCAACTTGATATCATCTGTACGGTCATGTACATAATGCCAAAGACTTCAGAGGATCAATGGAACAATGATTATACTTTCAGCAATGCATAAAAGTTAAAGTATTCACTAAGTGACAGACAACACTGACGGAGTGCACACCATCGGTAAAGACAGAGAAAAAGTCACAGTGATGCCCGACAAACAGAAGACAGTGTTGCCCGACGAAGAAGAATCATAGGGTGCCCAACGAACTAAAAATAGAGTTGCCCGACGGACGGAGATCCCGAAGCTAACTGGAGTTACACCGACAAAACTGGCAGTTGTCACCGATGACAAACTGCAAAATTGACCAACGAAACAGAGAGTTTAGAAAATGACAAAATATCTAGTCGGTAGAGCTTAAGGATAGACTTAACTAGTTGTTTTATTTGTTTTATTCGACCATAGTTAAGTAATTGATTTAAAGAAGATTTATACAGTTGGCAAAAAGATAATTACGAGATAAATCAGGATTTAAAGCCGTAAATCAATTTGGTTGGATTGTTTTTCACGCCAAGAATCAAGAATCATAAATTAAGGAATATCATGTCTATATAAGAGACAAGCATAATTAATTTTTGCATGCAATCAGATACACGGAAGGGGAGTGAATAGTAAGAGGATGTTGAAGAGAAACTGGTGAAGGATAAACTTCATATAGTCTTGATCAATCAAGCTGAGGGAGAGCTAAATAATTCTACAGACACTGAAAAACAATGAAGCATAGCATCATAGAGCAGAAAGTGTGGAGCACAAAGGAATTGAATTGATACATTGATCAGAGAGGTATTGTACTTAAATAGATCTGAAAATCTGCAATTCAAAGTTGCATTAGAAACAGGTCATAGTGTTTCAGTTTAACCATTGAAGCATCAAGTCTCTTAACAGAGCAGGACTTAATAGTCTTCTATAACTGAGGTATATCCTAACATATTACCAAAAAGGTTGATTCATGAAAGTAGCATTGAATTTGCATAAAGCCTATTGACAGCTTAAGAAGGAGGTTGATTCAAGGATGGTAGCAAGATTTTCCTAAAGCCTATTGACAGTCTAAGAAGGAGGTTGATTCAAGGATGGTAGCAAAATAGATGCCAGATACTAAGTGACAACCTATATGAATAAAATCCTCTAACAAGGTCACACTTAACAGTGTGTTTGTAACCTTTAACAGGGTTGGCTCCTAACAGGGCTCACTTCAAAAGAGTGAAAATTTGGGGTACCGGTCCTAGTGGTTTTTTTCCTTAATAGGGTTTCCACGTTAAAATCCATGTGTTATGTGTGTATGGTTTATTACTTTATTATTTTATATTTCACATATGCATTTCTGGATTGATTGGTATACTCTGCATATTTACTGAGTATCAGTAAATAAGTTTTACTGCTTATCAGTAATCAAGGAGAATAAGGACAGACAAGGTAAACCGACAGACAGTTAATTGTTTCAAGTATTTCAAGGCATGCATCTTGTAGGGACTTAATAATTTGAGGTGTATTTATTGGTGAATTAAAGTTTAAAGGATAAATTTTTGAGGCCACTAATTCATGCCCCCCCCCCCTCTCAGTTATTACTAACAGAAGTGATAATTTCAAACCAACTGTCCATCTACTTAGGGATCCACTATTAAAGCTCCACAGCCAATATGCTCATATAATGTTTGCAATAGGGAGAAATGGAGACATGAGGATATAAAGAGAGAGATAGAGGGGGGAATCTAGCTAGGAAAGAGGGGGAATGTTAAACCACACTAAAACTCAAGATTGAGTTGCTTGCCAACACTTAAAATCATTACTCAAAATTACTTGTATTCTCTGCTAATTATTTATAAATAAATTCCAAAATAACTTTACTTTATCCATCCACATGTATCTACTCTATAATCTTACTTTATGATACTAATTAGATGGACCAAAACTGTGATATAAATTGTTAAACAATTATTCAATTTTGTCCCTTCAAAATCATTGTTAATATTTTTGTAAGAGATTTTCTTTTTAGTATCTAGAGATTAAATTTTGTATTTTCCCCTTAAAAATTTTTTTGCTGATTTTTACACATATTTTACATGTTATTTGAAACATTAATTATTGAGCACAATTACTACTACAAATGTAAGGATAAATTTGTTTTTATTTAATTGAAAGTAGTAATTATTAATATTATTATTTTAAAAACATATGTTTACTTGAAAGTTATTATTGTGGTTAGGGTTCGGGTTCTCATGTGTGTGTGTGTGTGTGTGTATATATATATATATATATATATATATATATATATATATATAATAAAGAAATCACATTGGGTGGTGATCTACTCTGCATCTCTACAATCCTCGACTCTCGATGCACGCGTGTCCTCTCCTCATCGCCAGGTGTGTCCATTCCAGTTTAATGCTTGCATTTATTTCTTATGTCTTTTCAAACTCCTCTCTGCTCCTCGGTAGAGGTCGTACCCTTTGCCTTAACTCCCACTAGGGCTCCCATGGAGCATGCTTCGTTGGGTACAATTAATAAACCAAATGACTCTCATTACTCACCTTCATCGCACAAATCCTTCTCTGAAGCTATTTTGAACTCCACCTCTGCCATTAGTGTTGGTGCAAAATTCAACCTATCTGGTTCTAATGAAGCACGTGAACCCAGTAAGGTCTCTGGGAATGTTTTGACATCTATTTCCATTTCTCCAAATTCTGAAATGGCTAATGAAATTGCTAAAGAAAAAACTAGGTTAAGGAATTATGCCATCTTCTTTTTTGCAGTTGAAATTGATAAATGTCCTGCTCGAGAGTTTCTGGATGATTGGTTTCACAATTATTGGAATTTGAAATTAGGGCTGCATATTTCATTCTGTAGGCAAATACAAAAAGGTTTGTTTATTATTTTTTTTAATAATCCTTAATCAGAGGAAGCTGTCATTAAGAGGCAATATTGGACTGTGGGGAATACCTCCTTCCGTGCCCTTGCCTGGACACCAGAAGCTATCCATGAAGAAGTCCTTGCCCTTTCGGCCCCACACTGGATTCTTGTGAAATAGTTACCTCCATTTTTATGATGTTTTCTCCCCTATTACTCAAGCCATTGGGTAAGGCCATTAGGATGGACAATACTACTAGACTCGTTCCTCACATGGACGCTAGAGCTCTCGTCTCCTTGAAACCTGGAATGGATATTCCTACCGCTCTGGACATCAATATATCTGATGATACTTACTCTTGTTCTATTGAGATACTAGGCGGGTTAAATGTGTGTTTTTTATGTAAAAAGGTCATTTAAGAAAAGAATGCCCCATTATAAAGCATAAGACTACCTCTATTTTGCCAACTCCAACCTCCTCTACCCATGTCTCAGATAATCCTGGATAGATTTTGCCTACGGCTAATAATAATCCTCAAGCTGAACCTCCTAAAGTTAACTCTGCTGCTACTCCTCCCTCCCATGTGTCTCATGCCTCTCACTCCCATATGGTGGAGCCCTCCGATTCTCAATATACAGTGGACTTGAATCATACTGACGACTTTCAAACTGTTATTAATAAATCAAACAAAAGGAGAAGGAAGACTAACAAACTAATGTCGCGGCTCTGAGTCATCCTCCATCAACCTCTTCCCCACCCTCTCCTACGGATACCCCTACCTGTATCCCTCCCGATAATTCCCCCATTTGTACTCCCTCTCAAAGATCTATTAGTGTTAATATTGAGCAATCTCTCAGCCTCCCACCAAAGGTTTTTAAGGAGCTTGATGATGATTATATCCTTGAGGTCCTCCCTGCTACCTTCAACCATTCTCAAAATTTTGTGCCCACAAAAAAATGTACATCTGATGTTACCACCTTTGTATTGACTAACTCTATTGTCAATATGGAGGTCATGATGTCGCTGATGTCTGACAATGAAGACCTAGACTGCAAAAATGATATTCCCAAGTCTAAAAGAAGAGGTCGGGCCTTGGGATCAAAGAATACATACACCTTAGGGAAAAGTGTTGAGGACATCTCCTCTACTCCTATTATGTTTAATGATGGGTCCACAAACCTTATGTGCCCACCCTCCTCAATTGTTTCCTCATGAACTGCATTTCTTGGAACATTAGGGGACTTGAGTCCCCGGACAGAAAAAGTATTGTTAAACGATATCTTGACACTTTTAATTCCATAGATATTCTTATGTTGCAGGAATTAAAAGCTACTGGTTTTATGCTAGAAGTGAATCTTAAATTCATATGGAAAGAAGCCATAAAAGTGTACTTTGACCATCTTAAATGCAAAGGTGGGGTGGGTCTGCTTATTAATCCAAAATAGGTCAACTTTATTACGAATAAAGGTGTTTCCCCTTGTAATAGAGCCACTTGGGTTACTATTAGCACTAATACCCTCACCTTTGGTATCTGTTCAATATATTCTTCCAATGACTATAAGGAAATATCAGCCCTATGGTCATGGCTGACTTCCCTTCTCGATATACCCTGGCTCTTTGGGGGAGATTTCAATATGATTGAATCCCAAGTGGAAAAAGTTGGTGGACTCCCCTTTTCCTGGAAAGACTTGGAAAAGGTGCAATGGAATAGGATGAAACACACTAAACTTCTATTTGATCCTTTATCTAGTAATATGGACACTAATCATGGCCTATGGCATACCTGGTGCAATTTCCAACAAGGTCCCTCTAGAATTTATGCTAGACTTGATCTATGCTAACAAGAACTACTTCTCATTTCTTCCCGATATGCAGGGGAACACAGTCACTATGACTCCCACCTCCCTCTCTGATTACTATCCTATCTCTTTTTTTGTTAAGTTTAATAACTCCCCTACTGTGATTAAGCCTAGCAACCTGAAATTCATCATTAATTCTACTTTGCTCCAAGATGATGATGTTCTTTCCGCCATTAATCTTATCAGGATCATTAACAAGAGTAGTTCTCCCTCCCTCTCTCATATTGATATGTGGAAGAACAACATCCATGCTTGGCAATGTCTTCTCCAAACCATTGGGCAGAAGAAAGCCAAAGATTTAGATATACCAAGAAGATCCTCTCCTCTAGGTTGTGTTTTGTTGAGCTAGACATTCAATCCAATCCTTCTTATTATAACCTTGTTCCTCTTGTTTCTATGGCTAGGGATGACCTTAGACAGAACCAACAGGTTAAATTCAGAGGTACCAGAAATAGATCTTGTGCTCACTGGCTCCAACATGGCGATAGGGGTTCCAAATTCTTCTTTAACCTCCTTAAGTAGAAGCAGTCTAATAAAACTATCAACAAGATTTTGGTTGACAACATTGAAATTGATAATGTTGATAGCATTAAAGAGACTTTTTCCGCATTCTACCATAATTTATTCACCTCTGAAGATTCTGAGAAGGCCAACTCCCTCGGAGATAAACACAAAACTCTCATTCCCAATAGAATCTTTGTTCAAGACTCTATCCTTCTCAGTCATGACATATCTATTGAAGAAATTGAAAAGGCTATTAAATCATTAAAGAATGATAAGGCTCCTGGGCCCAATGGTCTGCCTATGGAATTCTATAAAGCTAACATAAGTTGGATATGCAATGACCTATATGACAAATATTCTAAAGCCTTTGCCAAAGGCACTCTGGGCAATTTTATCAACAGAGGTATCATTAAACTTATCCCTAAGGATGGTGATAAGGCCCTTATAAAAAATTGGTGTCCCATTACTCTCCTTAATGTCTCCTATAAAATACTTGCTAAAACTCTGTCTCTTAGGCTTGAGAGTATTCTGCCCAAGTTCATATGCTCTACCCAAACTAGATTTATTAAGGGTAGGTTTATTCTTGAGAATATTATCACCAGCTGGGAAGCCATGAATTGGTCCAAATACTCCCACCAAAACATTGTTATGCTTCTGCTGGATTTTGAGAAGGCCTATGATAGGATTGAATGGGGATTTGTCTCCATGATTCTCGAGGCTTTTGGATTCCCTGTTGTCTTCTACAATTATGTTAAACTTCTACTTAAAGATGCCTCTGCTCAAGTTGATGTTAATGGCTCACTTTCTGACTCCTTCTCCCTTGGTAGATCCATCTGGAAAGGATTCCCCCTTGCCCCTTCTCTTTTTTTTATTGCCTCTGATACTCTTTCCTACATCCTTCAGGACAATTCCCTCTCCCCTGCGGTGAAAGGCATCACATTGCCCGATCACTCTGAGCTGATTAATTGTCAATTTGTTGATGATGTTTCTATCTTTTTTAAAATTTTGTAGGAGGATTTTGATTCTCTCCACCATAAAATTAACTCATTTTTCTCTATATCTAGTGCTCGTCTATCCCAGACTAAGTCTATTTTCCTTGGATGGGATGGTCAACCGCTAGACTGGTTTAAAAAATTTGAGTTTCAATGGGGTGGACCCCCAAAAATTGTTCAGTATCTTGGAATCCCCTTCTCTATTGATCCTTCCCTTAAGGATATGTGGTTCTGGATGAAGGATAAGATAACTAAAAATCTTGGTAAATGGCATAACCAATCCCTCTCCCTGGCTGATAGGGTTCAATTTTGCCACAAAATTCTTTCATCATATAATATATATTACTCCTCTGCCTGGATGTTTAATAACTATCAAATTTTGGAGATTCAGAAGGCCATTAGGAATTTCCTTTGGTCCGATGGTAAAGGTAATAAGAAAATTCATGCAGTCAAATGGGATTGGTGTCACATTGAAAAACACCTTGGGGGTTTGGGACTAAAGGATCCTTGGGACTAAAGGATCTTAAGAATCAAGGCATTTCCCTTGTTGTCAAATGGATCTTTCACTCTCTGGATGGGGATGAACCATGGAAGGTTCTTATTAGGATTAATATTGAAAGAGGTCTCCCTATGAAGGCTAAGTCCTGGAAAAATCTTCCTTTCTGTGACCTTATTATTGGTGACTTCCATGTCACTGTCCAGGGATCTGATGTTTTTAAAACTATATGGAAAGCATGGGAGCATATTAAACAATTTATTCCTAATAAGAACTTCTTTGATAATAATCATCTTTATGGTAAAAGATCGATATGGTGGAATCTGCACCTCTCAAGAAAACCTCTTGCCCTCTCCCAAGGTTGCTCTGCTAAATTTTGGAATAATGTGGGCATCTCTCAACTTATCTGCCTTTTTGAATAAGACAGTCTTATTAGATGGGAGGAAATCATAACCAAATTTAACATCCCTCTATCTGGCCAAAAGAAGACCTACAATATAATTTTCAAGGCTTGTAAGGATCTCCCCACGACATGTCATGTTGATTCTCTTAGGTTTATGGATATTAAATGGCCTGATGGTACTATTGTGTCTAAAATTAAAGCCAAGAACATATATAAAATCATGGGACATAATGCTGCCATCATTAATTATGTCAATAAAATTTGGTATACTGATATGGATATTAATATGTGGAAAAAGTACTTTGATAGAATTTGGAAAACTGATATTGACCCTAAAAGCAGATGTTTCAAATGGCTTATGTTACTTGACAGAATCCCTTTAGGGAAAGACCCTTCTTTTGCTGACATTTGTAACATTTACAAACTTCCTGACTCCTGTAGGCATATCCAATTTGATTGTACTTTTGTTAAAGAAATATGGATTATGTTTGGTATCGCTTATCCTAAATATCTTAATATTTTTGAAATTATTACTGGGCACATTCGTGGATTAAATAAGGACACTAATCTATTCTGGAGAATATTTTCTTCTAACATTCTTTGGCAGATTTGGAAATGTAGAAATGAAGAGAGGTATCAAGGTACTGCTAGAACCCTTACTGAGTCTTTTTGAAAACTCACATACTTTAAAATCTCATCGCAGGTTTGTATCAATATGTTGATTGAACAGGAGAAGCTGAAAATGTTCCTTCAAATGGGACATTCCACCATGTTCGTGTTTGAGATGAAAGATGGATATGAATGGAGAAGACACATGGACAACCTCGTTATCTTTGAGAATAATGTGAAGAAGCTCCACCAGGAGGTTAAAAAGAACAAGAATGCCATAGATGATCAGATATACATGCTGATCCAAATCAGAGAAAAGAAGAACAATGTATGGATGGAAGGTCCTTTAGGATGGATTGCCTGGGTTGAGACCTATGATGATATTTTGCACTACATCTCTTATTTGTTGTTATTATTTTTTTGATGATATTTTGCACTAGATCTCTTTTTTTTTTTGAAAGGAATGAATCAACAATGGAGTGCTAGGAGGTCTAGTCCAAATGATCCTCAAGGAATTCATTCAACCAATGATGATGTTTCAATCAATCCGCCAACTAAAACATTTAGTGACAAATTTTTGCAAAGAGAGGAAGAGGATCCGTTTAAGGAAAAGCAACAAGTTCCACCAAGATTTGATGATGATATGGCAAGGTATCATGCTGAATATTCTGCCCACCTAGCCATCCACCATGACATGTCATTCATGGAGTATTATGATATGAAAATAAGGAATGATCATTGTGGGGGAAGAAAACATTAAAATCAGGTAAGGAGAATATACAACAAAAGTTGGGAAAGATCACAATACCCACCTATAATGGATCCAATGGGGTCATAGCTAGAGCTTGGTTGCAGAAATTCAATACCTATTTCTCATTAAAACCCTGTGCATAAGGAGGAACCAATCAAGTTTGCATCACTTCACCTATAGGGTGTGTCTTTTGAATGTTGATAACATGGCATGGTGACCCAAGGACATAGGTCAAGGACTACCTTAGAGGAGTTCGGCCAAAGATTGATGGAGAGGTTTGTTAGGAAGGATCTGGAGATTCACTTTAGGGAGCTAGTACGATTGAGGCAAGTGGGTATAATTGAGCATTGTGGCAGAATTTCAGAGGAATTCAGTGATGGTTCTTGATGTGCCAAAGAGAAGACTCATAGTTCTTTTTGTAGAGGGCCTATCCAAACTACTCAAGGATCTAGTAAGGGTATTTGATTCGAATTCCTTGCAAGAGCCCATAAGGAAATCCCTAAATTTGAAGGATTCAATGACCAAAATTGAATTCTACTCCAAGAATGCACCACCAATTCAACATAAGAAGCCTCTTGATAAGTGTTTCCCTCAACCTAAGGCACTACCCCCAAAACTAGACAAAGTTAAGGAATCCAAGTATGAACTTTGAAGTAAAAGTTGTTGATTCACTTGTCAAGATCCATGGAAACCAAGTCATGGGTATTTAGAAAAAGGATAGATACACTACATTGAAGTGGTTTTTGATGAAAATTTCAAGGAAAAAAAATCTAAAACCAAGGTCGTTGATGCAGTAGAGCATGAGGGTCAAGGAGTGCAATCGGGTGGTACATTTGCATCCATTTTAGGAGCACCTAGATATTATCCTCGTTGGCTTAGATTAATCTTGTGGGGGAATAAAGTGACAATTTTGATTGATAGTGGGGCAACCCACAAATTCATTAATGAGGAATTGGAGACTAAGATGGGCTTGAGACAAAATTTTTTGAGGGATTTAATGTATAATGGCTGATGGGTTTACTATTCTATGCAACTAAATGATTCAGCAATTGGAGATGCTTGAGGAGGGCACAAAATGCAAGATGAATTCTATATAAGTGGTATTGTTGAGACAAATTTGGTATTGGGAGTCCAATGGTTGCACTGACTTGGAAAGTACACACAAAACTATCAGACTTTGGAGTTGGCATTCAAATCCGATGGGAAGGAGGTAGTTCTTTATGGCCTTTCCAATAGGGGTCCCATGATGGTTTCCACCAAGAGGATGGAGAGAGAATTTCCTAAAAAGAAATTGGCGTGGGTAGTAAAGTGCTTGATTACTAATATGGAACTATCCAAGGAAGGGAGATCTTATCATGTTGACAAACTATCCATCTTGGATAAACATAGCAAGGTGTCAAATGAAATTATCGCAAGTTTACCACAAAATAGGGGCTTGTAACATGTAATTGAGCTGGAGGAAGAAGAAAAACTCACCATCTCTACACCTTATCATCATCCTAGGAGATAAAAGGAGAATGAGAAGGAAATCAAGGAGTTATAAGACATGGGGCATATACATCCTATCTCTAGACTATTTGTATCTTCCATGGTGTTGATCAATAAAAATAATGGTAACTTGAGGATGTGCATTGATTATAGAGCTCTCAACCAAAGGACAATAAAGAATTACTACCCCATAGCCAAAATAAATGAGTTGAAAGATGAGTTTCATGGTGTAGTGTACTTCTCCAAGATTGATTCACGGTCAGGGTAACATCAAATAAAGGTTAGAAATGAGTATGTGCAAAAAAAAATTTTTAGGTTTCACTAAGGGCATTATGAGTTTTTGGTCATGCCATTTGGGTTTACCAATGCACTCACCACATTTTAGTCATGCATGAATCAAGTATATACTTTACAATTGAGAAAAATTGTAGTAGTTTTCTTTGGTGTTAGCTTGATCTATAGTAAGGCATGGGAGCATCAATTGAAGCACATAAGTGAGGTACTTGGTATAATAGAGCACTCTTCATTCTACACCAAATCATCCAAATGTGAGTTTCAGTTGATCGAGATACTGAATTTGGGGTATAAGATTAGTTCCCAAGAGGCTAGTGTGAATGAAGAGAAGATTGAGGCAATAAGGCCTAGGACTTTTCCACATTTGATGGGATTTCTAAGACTTTGAAGCTACTATAGGAGGTTTACTATAGGAGGTTTGTGAAGAGGTATTCTCAACTTTCAGTCCCATTGATGGATTTGACAAAGAAGGGGGCTTTCTCTTGGAGCACTTCAACACAAAGAGCTTTCAAAAAGCTAAGGGAGGTAATGAGTTACTGTAATGTCCCCTTTCTGAAATAGGATTTAATAATACATAATAATAGCGTTAAAATATAAATAAAGAGATAAATTATAACAAAATATAATATAATATAATTAAAGTTAATTAAGTTAATGAAAGGTCAAGAGATACATAATGAAGAGTTGTGACTCCCTCAACATAAGATATAAAAGAGAGGAGAGTTCATTTGGAAGGGGATAGAGAGGAAGGAAGGAAGAGGAGATCATAAGAATAAAATAAATATTAATGGAAGAAAGGAATGTGAAAGTGACTCATTCAAATGACAACAATTATTGAGGGTTGTAACTCTTTCAAAGGGTTGTAATCTTGAAGGGTTGCGACTCTTTCAAAGGACATAAATCATGAAGGGTTGTTACTCTCTCAAAGAGTCATAATTCTGAAGGGTTGTGACTCTTCGAAGGGTTGTAATCATGAAAGGCTGTGACTCTTCAAAAGAGAGACAATTATGAAGGGTAGTGACTCTTTCGAAGGGTGATAATTGTGAAAGATTGTGACCATTGCAAAGGGGCAGATATGATAAAGAGATGTGACTCTCCCCCACATAGGATGATATAAAGGGGAGAAGGTTTCATTTGAGGAGAACATCCAAGGGAGATAAATTTTGGGAATAATATATTATTCTCAAAGGAAACAATGAAAGGTGGTGACTCAATCCTTATGAAAGGTGGTGAACCTTCCACCAATAAAGTATAATGGAGGATTATTTCCAAGCATTGAAAGGGATACATTGCGTTGTGAATCAAGAGGTAAATAATCAGGACTCAATCAGCAATCGGTACTCATTAAGGGAAGATCAAAGAATATCAATAAGCAGATTGAGTCTAGGGTGTTATATTATTCTATTTTCAGTAATGTAGAAACAATGATTAATTTATCTATGTGATTTTATAATGGATCTTGGTCTGTTGTTTATAAACATTAAGACATGAACTTAATATGGTAATAGTCAGTCAAAAAGGAATGGGAGAGGGTCTGCAATTAAGGGAGAAATGCTAAGGGTGACCTATTGTACTATAAGAGGGAGAACCGCTAAGGGCACCATATTATAGTGGCAGTTCTGGGAGAATAGCTATGAAGGCACCCTATTGCACTGTGAGAGGGAGAAACTCTAAGGGCACCCTATTGCAAGTACCTTTCCAACTCCTACATTAGGGGACTATTGGTGAATCATAGAAAATGCCAACCATAGAAGAATGGAAGAAGATTGTATGAAGGGAGAACCGTTGTCTTAGGGAAGCCTACCATGCCTCCTTACTCCACATATTCTATAATTGGAATTCACATACAACTTAAGTGCTGCATAGTGATGAAGATATATTCTCTATAGTCTAACCCTTTATATATTTATTAATAACTTTTACATTGTGATCTAATCCTTACACACACACACACACACACTCGTATGTTGGCATTTGTGTTCATGTGGTGAATGCAAGATTCAAGCTACAAATCACATTAAAGAAACCATTTAATTGGTAAACCCTAACCCTAATCTATTGCAGTTATGATTTAGGGCAAATTAGGAAGGGGACATCACAGTTACTGTCTTGGCTATTCTAGATTTTTCACTTCCTTTTGTTTTAGAATGTGATGCTTCAAAAGAGGAATCAAAGATTTTATATGAAATAGATACCTTATAGCATTTGAGAGAAAGAAGCTTAAGGAGACAAAAAGGAGCTTCTCTATTTATTACAAAAAGATGTTAGCCATCATGCATGCACTAGTCAAATTCAAACAATACCTACTTTGTGAGAAGTTTGTGGTGAAAACAAATTATAATAGCTTGAAGTTCTTCCTCAATCAAAAGAATTTCAATGATAGGCAGAAAAAATGGGTATGCAAGCTAGAAGCCTATAATTTTGACTCTATGACTAATATGTCTGCTTCTAGGAAGGTTCCTATAATTGTTGAACATGCTGGGAACATATTTTCTATTGGAAATTTAGATGGGAAGCTACAAGATGATAGGTACAAAGTGGTTGATGAGATCATTCTTTATGAGGATTGGGTGTACCTTATACCAAAATCAAAGGTGAAGGAAAAAATCTTGAGGGCGTGTCATGACACACCTCATGCGAGTCATCCAAGGTAATATAAAACATACAAGAAAGGGAGCATTTTTTAATGGAAGGGGCTCAAAGATGATGTCTTGAGGCATGTGAGGGAGTGTTTTTTTTTCCAAGAAAATAAAATTGAACATGCATTTCCAACTGGTTTGTTGCATCCCTTGCCCATTCCAAATCAGCAATGACAAAGAATCTCCTCAGATCTCGTTATAGGACTGACAAAGGTGCATGGTAAGGTAGCTTATTGGATAGAAACTCTGTAAAGAATTTAAGGTTTCCAACAAAAAGAACAATTGTACCAATCATTTATAGCCTACTGCTAAATTTTGTTATAGGACGGAGTGTCTATCCTGACGTTATGGATGGTACCCCGTAAAAGGAAAATTTTTAAACTATTTTTAAAAAGGACGTGGCAAATCCACTGTTGATTAAATTTCAAAAAACAAAACGAAAATGTAACAAATTTGGCTAAAACCACACAAAAATTCATGTTCTGCATATATTGTGGTGGAAAACCACAAAAAAATTCTAAAAAAATAGTATGTTTTCAAAAATCTGAAAAAAAAAATATCTTTGTTGCATTTTACATGAGATTAGCAGCTACTTTTAAAACTATGTATTGTGGATTTAATTTTAGTTTAGAATTATAAACTAGCAATTGCACCCAAAATAGGTATGATGTCAATTAGTGGGTCATTTAGTAAATGATGTTGTTTGTGTGATAAATGTGTTAATGAAGAAGTGTGATAATTTCAAACCAACTATTCATCTACTTAGAGGAATCCACTATTCAAGCTCGAGTGTGAATATGCTCATATAATGTTTGCAATAGGGAGAAAGGGAGACACGAGGATATAAAGAGAGAAATAGAGGGGGGAATCTAGAAAGGAGACGGGGGAATGTTAAACCACACTAAAACTCAAGATTGAGTTACTTGCCAACACTTAAAATCATTACTCAAAATTACTTGTATTCTCTGCTAATTATTTATAAATAAATTCCAAAATAACTTTACTTTATTCATCCACATGTATCTACTCTATAATCTTACTTTATGATACTAATTAGATACGACCAAAATTGTGACATAAATTGTTGAACAATTATTCAATTTTTTGTAATGATAAAAAATGACTTACAATCAATAGTAATATATCATATTTAAAAATGACTTTTTCTGAGTTGGGATTTCAAATTAAAGGGAGGAAGATAGTTCTAATGACATTTATGTTGTGCTATTTTAGTTTTTCACTTTAAGATTTATTTCTTAACTGATAGTAGAGTTATATTGTTCCAATTTTTCAAGGAGCTCAAGAGGTAGTCATATTTTTCAAGACATTGATGCATGTTACTTTGTCATTTTCTTGTTTTATATGGTGTCTAATGGTTGTAATCTCATTAAGCCGATAGGCTTTTTATTGTGGGCATTGTCCATTGATGGAAAAGTGGCATGCAACTAGTAAATTGTCTTATACGGCAATCGGTAAATTGTCTGATAGCTGAAATAAAATACATATTGATTCATTACCGGTAAATTGTCTTATACATTAAAAAACATATTGATTCATCACCAGTAAATTGTGAAAAATAAATTTTCTATTACCTGAAATAAAATAATATTGATTCATTACCGGTAAATTTTCTTATACCTTAAAAAACATATTGATTCATTACCCGCAAATAAATTTCTATATTTTCACCGGCTCACTTCCTATATTCTCATGTCCACTTAATAGTTAGTTTGAAACAAATGAATGAGCAGTGGACAGGTAAAAGCAGCCGATGTTGACAACCATTTTCATTGTGTACAACTCACATAACTGAAACAAATTTCCATTATCTACAAACTTTCTTTTCTTTTTCTGTTCTCAAATCGATTGTACACTTTTTGTTATTAGAAATTTGCAAACAGAGTACTCACCATCGTTTGGTCAATCCTTTTTGAAGATGCATGATACAATCTAACTGCATGAAGATTCTCTGAATTTGACTAAGAGGACGGCTTACAACTGTGATGGGTGTTAGGAAGAAAGCAATGGTTGGTCTTTCTATTGCAAAGGTTGTGATTTTGATCTTCATCCAGATTGTGCTTTCAAGGATAATCACTCTGGTGAAAATGGGAAATAGCAAACACGTCTTGAAAATGGGGACAAGCCAACAGAAGTCATCTGTGATGGAGATGTTTGTCGAAGGGTTTAAGCATGCAATAAATTAAGACCTTCAGAGAACTTTTTTTTTATAGCAGTATATTATATAGAGCTTTATATAATAAATAAGACAGTTTGAACAGAATCTTGCTATAACTGATCTTATCTTTTTAAAACTTTATTTTCTCTAAATAGAATCTTCTGAGGAATTTCAAGTTCACTGTTATTTTTGGTGTATTAGAGATGGCTATTGAGATGATCATGTTGAAATTACAAACCTGGATGTAATCAATGGAGTTTCCTTTAGAGAACATGTTGGTTTGAATTTTTTTAAATTAATTTATGTGAATCTTTTTATCAATATATTCACTTACGGAGAGAATACCCATGCGCAATAGGGATCCCCTTGTGTGCGATTGGGATCCCCTTGCATTGCATTCTTTTTAAGCTTTACGAAGGTGGAGTAATTTTATTTTTTTCAACGATTTTAGGCTATTTTTTCCCAATATTGTAGACCGTGAGGACTGAGGTAACAATAAATTTTTGGTTAATTCAAGCAATATTTTGGAATTGTTTCTATATTTAGTGAATTTTTTGATTTTTTAGCGTTGTGTTTTTCTTTTCTATTGTAGGAATGCTCTTTTAACGGATGTCGTAATGCTTTCAGCTATTGACAAAAAAGATTTGTCATTTTTATTGCAAAATCATTTATTTATTGGGTTTGAAAGCTTGATTTCTAAATATTTCAACCATTAGAATGTTCACAATGGTAAGATGTATAACGTGTGTGTGTATATTTGTGCACCTATTGCCTACGACACAACACTTCAATAAGTCATTCTGTTAGTGAGAAACAAGGGTTAATGAGCATATAAAACCCTAACATTGACCTATTGCTTTCTAACTAGGATGAGTGTAGCAAATAACATAAAAGCCCTCAGATTATGCTAAATACCGGTGACATAAACAACCTAGCATGAAAGATTTAAGTTTAAAACAAACTATTTAACTATTTAAACATGCATATTAGTCTAAAATGGGCATTATAACTATGTAAGAGAGTGACTAATAGATGTATGAAGCTAGGAAGGAATGGGTAGCATAACAATGCTTTGAGATTCCTTCAAAATCTTGGCATAACAACACCACAATTCAAAAATTTAGGCTTATTATGAGCTCTAAATCCCTTCAATTTATAGAGGAATGGGAGAGAGAGAGAGAGAGAGAGAGAGAGGG
>MU224129.1:56871-76537 GCA_018584345.1 Thuja plicata | reverse complement strand
AAAGTGTTGATTTAAAATATTTGAAGTTGTATTTGATTATATGGAGGTGTATCATGATTAGAATAGGAATGTTTTTAGGTTGGTTAAAAAGAAGAATTTAGAAGTAATTTTGTTTAGAATATTTAAAGAAATATAATTGTTACTTATATATTTGATTTTAATTAGATGTTATATGCATAATAGTTAAGCTAGTTACTTTTGTAAATTTGTTCTATGATTGAATTCTATTTCAAAGGTTAGTTTTAATAATTTCTCCAGTTTGAGTTTTGCCATAACCAATTTCTAACTTATAGAGTAATTTATTTCTTTCTAATTGATATTTATAAAAAATAATTAATAAATATTATGTTTTAATTGTGTTACTGATTTAGTTTATAAAAAATAATGTTTAGGTAATATAAATGTAAATAGATTATTATACAAAATAGTGTTTAGGTAATTAAGTTGATAGGGTTTTTATTGTGAGCATCGCCCACTACAAAAAATTGCCATGCACCGGTAAATTATCTTATACCGAAACTAGGAAAAGTTGTCATGCAACCGGTAAATTGTCATGCAGAATGTGGGTAATCTTGACCGTTACTCTCCCCGTGGACAGGATGTACTACCCCACCATCATTCCACTACTTACAGAGACAGAAAAAACCATTCCATCAACATGCTAAGAAAAGTGGCAATCTTGCATTGAATTTCATATCATTGTTGTATGTTCAAAACATAAAGCATAACCACATAACCAATCAATTCCATCTTTTGTCATAGTTGGCCCCGATGGGAAATCTGCAAAAAACAAATGCCAGAAACATTATTTCTGCCCATGGGTTCAAAGCTTATCCCTTTACCAATGCACGCCTCATAGAATTGCAGAAAGAAACAGAAGAAAGAACAAAGAAATATCCAAAGGAAATAAATCATGAACTACATGATGGGTGTCAGGAAGAAGGTAGTGGTTGGTATTTCTACTACAAAGCCTATGATTTTGTGATGACATGTAACTGATTGAATGTTTGACAATGTTAAGTTGAAGATAATGCAAGGCATTAAATCAGTTAATGTATTGTATTGTCATTGATGTCAACTTGATATCATCTATACGGTCATGTACATAATGCCAAAGAATTCAGAGAATCAAAGGAACAAAGATTATGCTTTCAACAATAAATAAAATTCAATTATTCACTAAGTGACAAACAACATTGACGGAGTGCACACCATCGGTCAGAGCAAAGAAGAACAGTCACAGTTATACCCGACGATTAGAAGTATAGTGTTGTCTGATGAAGCAAAACCATAGGATGCCTGACGAGCAAAGTTAGAAGGTTGCCCGATGAGTAAAATTCCAATGATGCCCAATGGATGGAGATCACAAAGCTAACTGGAGTCCCACCAACGGAACTGTCAGTTGTCACTGACAACTAACTACAATGGTGACCGACGCAATAGAGAGTTCAGAAAATGACAAAATATCTAGCTGGCAGAGATAAAAATAGACTTAACTGGTTGTCTACTTTGTTTTATTCAACCAAAGATAAGTGATTGATTTAAAGATGATTTGTATAGTTGGTAAGAAGATATCTATGAGACAAATTAGGAGTTATGCTTTAAATATAATTGGTTGGATTGTTTATCACGCCAAGAATCAAGAATCAATAAACAATAAATATCATGTCTATATAACAGACAAGATTAATTCATTTACAAATGGGATTAAGGGGAGTGAATATAAAGAGGATGCTAAAGAGAAACTGATGAAGAACAACTTCATGCAGTATTGATCAAACAAGCTAAAGGAAGAGCTAAGGAATTCTGTAGACACCGATGAATAGTGAGCACAACATCACAGAGCAGAAAGTATGGAGCACAAAGGATTGAATTGATACATTGGTCAGAGAGGTAATGTACTTAAATAGATCTGAAAATCTGCAATTCAAAGTTGCAATATGAACAGGTCATAGTGTTTCAGTTTAACCATTGAAGCATCAAGTCTCTTAACCGAGCAGGACTTAATAATATTCTATATATTGAGATACATATCAAGGAGTGCAAAAAAGGTTGATTCATGAAAGTAGCATTGGACTTGCCTGATACCTATTGACAGTCTAAGAAGGAGGCTGATTCAAGGATGGTAGCAATAGATGTCCGATACTAAGTGGCAACCTCTATTTATAAAATCCTCTAACAAGGTCACACTTAATAGTGTGTTTGTAACCTTTAACAGGGTTGGCTCCTAACAGGTCTCACTTTAGAAGAGTGAAAATTTGGGGTACCGGTCCCAGTGGTTTTTCCTTTAATAGGGTTTCCACATTAAAAATTCACGTGTTATGTGTGTATGATTCATTTCTTTACTATTTTGTATCTTACATAGCTAACTCTAGATTGATCAGTATACTCTACTTATTTACTGAGTTTTGCTAAATAGTTATATTGCTTATCGGTAATCAAGAAAGAATAAGGATTGACAGAGAAAACTGACAGATAGTTAATCATTATTAATATTTCATGGCATGCATCTTTTAGGGACATAATAATCTGAGATTTATTGATTGGTGGTTAAGTTTTAAGGATAAATTTTTAAGCCACTAATTCACCCCCCCTCTCAGTTATTACTAACAATTGGTATCATAGCTTGTGTGCTTAGAAAGGAAGGTTTCAAGACCTAAGTCAAGATCACAAGATGAACAGACAAGATGTACACAAGTTGAACAAAGACAACTTTGCTTCATGGCAAAGCAGGATAAGACTCCACTTATCAGGTATTGGTAATGATGTTACTCAATTCCTAGATATTGAATATGTGTTGCCCATAGGAGTATTAATAGTAGATCAATCAAGAGAGAAGCATGAGCACAACTGCATGGTCATAGAGTTTGCTTCCTCACTCTCTGATGTTGAATTTGAAGATGTCAAAGATTGCAAAACTACAAAGAAGATGTGGGACAAACTGAAGCTTGTACATGGAAGTGATACAAATGTTTTGAGAGCCAAGGTAGAAAGCCTTAGAGGAAAGTTTGATGATCTCGGAATGAAAGAAGGAGAAAACATCACATAGTACAACACAAGAATTAAAGAAGTAGTCAATGCTATATGAGGATTTGGAGGTACACTTGAAGAGGAGACAGTGGTAAGTAAAATCTTAAGAACCTTACTACCTCTATATGCTATTAGAGTTTCTACCATTCAATAAATGAGAGCAGTAGCAAACAATATAGTTACTCTTGATAGTTTAATTGGTAGACTGATTTCATTTGAAATGAATAACTTTGATAATAGTGTCTTACCAAACTTGGAGTCTGCATTTAAGTCTTCTATGAGAATAAGAAAATCAAGTCATAGACACACATCTAGAAGAGATAGTGAAAGTGAAAGTGAAGAAGAAGATCTAGATGAAATAGAAGCACTTATGGCTAGAAGAATGTAGAGAGGAAAAGGTAAATACAAAGGCAAGTTATCACTTGTATACTTTAATTATAAAGAGATTGGACACTTTGCTGCAAGATGTCCTAATAGAAGACAAGATGACAGAGTTAATGATAGATCTTTTGAGAAGAAATCTGACAGAGGTGATAAACAAGGATTACAAAATTTACCGACAATATGAAAGAAGAGCTACCCGAGACTACAAGGACAAAGGCAAGAAAGTCAGCTACCTAGCTACTTGCAAAGATGAAGATACTAACACCAAACCTGATGAAGACATCGAGATGGTGTTTTTGGTTGTGAAATATGATTCAGATGAAGATGAAAGGTATGTAGAAATTGCATTCATATCAAGGTTAGCAAGAATGACATTTGGATTATAGATAGTGGCTGCACTCACCAAATGACCGGTGACAAAGAAAATTTTAACACTTTTGAGTATTATAATGGTGGTCCAGTAAGAATGTGTAATGATACACCTTGTCCAGTTGAAGGTAAAGGAACTATAATGTTGAATAACCTGATTAAATGTGAAAATTCTTATTGGGTAAAAGGATTGAATTATAATCTATTGAGTGTTTCTCAGCTGAATAATTCAGGTCATAGAGTAGCATTTGAGAATAAGAAGGCAAAGAACTTCAATGAATCAAGAAGCTTGATTAGTACCGGTGAACAGACAAAAGGAGAAATGTAACTAATTGAATTTTTAACAATGTTAAGTTAAATATAATGCAAGGCATTAAATAAGTTAATGTATTGTATTGTCATTGATGTTAACTTGATATCATCTATACGATCATGTACATAATGCCAAAGACTTCATAGAATCAAAGAAACAAAGGTTATGCTTTCAGAAATACATAAAATTCAAGTATTCACTAAGTGACAAACAACACCGATGTAGTGCACACCATCGGTCAGAGTAAAGAAGAACAGTCACAGTGATACCCAATGATTAGAAGTATAGTGTTACCTGACAAAGAAAAACCACAGGATGCCCGACGAGCAAAGTCAAAAGGTTGCCCGACAAGTAAAATTCCAATGATGCCCGACGGAATGAGATCACAAAGCTAACTAGAGTCTCATCAAAAGAACTATCAGTTGTCACCGACAACTAACTACAATGGTGACCGATGGAATAGAGTCTAGAAAATGACAAAATATCTAGCTGGCAGAGCTAAAAATAGACTTAATTGGTTGTCTACTTTATTTTATTCAACCAGAGATAAGTGATTGATTTAAAGATGATTTGTACAGTTGGCAAGAAGATATCTATGAGAAAAATTAGGAGTTATGCTTTAAATCTAATTGGCTGGATTGTTTATCACGCAAAGAATAAAGAATCAAGAATCAAGAATCAAGAAACGATGAATATCATGTCTATATAAGAGACAAGCTTAATTCATTTATGAATGGGATTAAGGGGAGTGAATAGAAAGAGGATGTTGAAGAGAAACTAATGAAGAACAACATCATGCAATACTGATCAAACAAGATGAAGGAAGAGCTAAGGAATTCTGTAGACACCGACGAGTAGTGAGCACATCATCATAGAGAAGAAAGTATGGAGCACAAAAGATTGAATTGATACATTGGTCAGAGAGGTAATGTACTTAAATAGATCTGAAAATATGCAATTCAAAGTTGCAATATGAATAGGCCATAGTGTTTCAGTTTAACCATTGAAGCATCAAGTCTCTTAACCGAGCATGACTTAACAATCTTCTATATATTGAGGTACTTCTCAAGGAGTGCCAAAAAGGTTGATTCATGAAAGTAGCATTGGACTTTTCCGATACCTATTGACAGTCTAAGAAGGAGGTTGATTCAAGGATGGTAGCAATAGATGCCTGATACTAAGTGACAACCTCTATGTATAAAATCATCTAACAAGGTCGCACTTAACAGTGTGTTTGTAACCTTTAACAAGGTTGGCTCCTAACAGGGATCACTTTAGAAGAGTGAAAATTTGGGGTATCACGTTAAAAATTCATGTGTTATGTGTGTATGATTCATTTCTTTACTATTTTGTATCTTACATAGCTAACTCTGGATTGATTGATATACTCTGCTTATTTACTGAGTTTCGATAAATAGTTATATTGCTTATCGGTAATCAAGAAAGAATAAGGATTGACAGAGAAAACCGACAGACAGTTAATCATTATTAATATTTCATGGCATGAATCTTGTAGGGACATAATAATCTAAGATTTATTGATTGGTGGTTAAGTTTGAAGGATAAATTTTTAAGCCATTGATTCACCCCCCTTCTCATTTATTACTAACATTTTGATCTTCATCGAAATTGTGCTTTCAAGGATAATCACTCTGGTGAAAATGGGAAACAACAAACACATCTTGAAAATGGGGACAACCCAGTAGAAGTCATCTGTGATGGAGATGTTTGTCAGAGGGTTTAATCATGCAAGAAATTAAGGCCTTTAGAGGACTTTTCTTATAGCAGTATATTATATGGCACGTTATTTAATAAATAGACAGTTTGAACATAATCTTGCTATATGTGATCTTATCTTTTTAAAACTTTATTAGTCTAAATAGAAGCTTCTCAGGAATTTCAAATTTACTATTATTTTTGGTGTATTAGAGATGACTATTGATATTATCATGTTGAAATTATGGAGTTTCCTTTAGAGGACATGTTAGTTTGAATTTTTTTTCATTAATTTATGTGATTCTTTTTATCAATATATTCACTTACAGAGAGAATACCAGTGTACAATCAGGATCCCCTTTGCGTTGCATTCTTTTTCTAAAATTGAATATTGATTACGAGTAGGTAATCAAAGATTGATCTAGAAGAAGAACAAAGGCAAGCGATCATTTGATGGGCTAGAAGAATAATTACTGCAAGGTTAGAAACTTCAGACTTGTGCAGGAACATGAGAACGTGGCTAGGGCATGGGCCAATGCGAACTGTAGTGATGAAGGAAGAGGCGGATAACCAGTGCTACAAGCGAGGAGGCCAAAAGTAAAACAAGAATGCGAAAAGGGTTTGATGCCTTCCCCATCTCTTTATCTTATTAATGAATTCAAGTCATTTTAAGGCTTCACTTCTATATGTGATCTTATTTTTAAAAAATTGTAGGCTCTTTCAATCATCCCTTAATTAAAAAGTTCAATTCAAAATAGAATTTGAAAATCTCAATACTGTACCAAAAATATTGGGTGGATTTTACTTCATTTATTTCATTTGTGTTAAGTTGATGTATATATTTGGCAAATTGCATAACACATATTTCGGTGCCCTACCATTTTTCCATTTTTTCTGGGTATGCCTCTCATATTTCTAGATCATTATAATCTTTTTTCTTCATATGTGACTCTTTATTATCATTTTACCTATGGGTTGTATGATATTTTAATGCTTTTAGTCAATGTGAGATGTGCTATGAGCATGTCCAGTGAGTTGTTTAACAATCTGCAATTATTTGATTTATTTAAATTTATCAGTGAATACTTTGATATAATTAAATATGGAGTCATATTTGAGGTATTGTCTTGTCAGCTGGTTTATGCCCACTTCACAGGATCCATGGTTGAAATTTTGTACAGTTCTCTTGGGTGAATCGAATGGACAAAGTGCAGAAACATTTGAGCATAAATGACACTTAGACACTAAAATCAATGAGAAATGGATCCTTGATAGAAATTTTTCATTTGGTTTTGGGGATTGATTGGCTAGCTGAATGACAGTGACATGCATGGAGCGATGGGGAACAAAGGTAATCTAAATTGTATGATAGAGAGATTGTTGAACCAAAAAATATTAATATAGAGAAGTTTTTTAAGTGGGAGGAGGAGGAGAACCCCATTATATATTAACTATTGGCATGACCATTGCACCTCTCCTAGGTGCAAGTGCTAGTTATAATTTGAATGCTAAGTGTATTCTTGATGCATAGATCTCTAGCATTGGAAGTTGATTTTAAAATTATAATAGAAATATATAGTAGCAATAAAGAAAAAATAAAAAAACTTCTGATTTTTAAGGATTTATGAAGAAACATGTCTTTTTGTATGATAAGATTTTAAATTTATAATAGAAATATATCCTTGCAATAAAAAACCCATCTTCTTAAAAAGGAAATATGATAAAAAAGAAAACATGTCTCTTTTATATGATAGATAGATGATTGTATGATAAGTTTTAACAATTTATAATAGAAATGTTTCTTTTGGATAACAAGTTTTTAAATAAATGATTGCATAATAAAAAATTTAAATTATAATAGAAACATATATTTGCATTAAAAAAGAAATCTTGTTTTAGAAAGAAAATATATTAAAGAAGGAAACTTCTAATTTCCAATGATTTATAATAGATGAAAAATTATTATTCTTCTTTATGTTATACAGTAATAAATAATTGCTACAATTCATTTTAATTTTTAGTTTAATATAATTATATATGGTTGAAACATAAAAAATAATATTTGAAGATTATTAACTTAAAACAATTTATTTTGAAAACATGTATTTTAAAGTAAAAAATTATAATACTAAAAGGAATATTTATTTTACTTTTTATCTTACAATAAATCAAAAATTAAATCATTAACATACTATGACTTTAGGCTTCATTTATGGCGAATCACTAAAATGCGATTTTGTATTTGTTTATATATTTTTCTTCATTGATATTTTAAACTAATTTTACTCCCTGGAAAGTTATTATTGTGGTTAGGGTCCGAGTTCTCATGTAGATAAAAAATTTCTATATAATATATATTAAAATCAATTTTATCTATTCATCAAACAAATCAATTATATATATATATATATATATATATATATATATATATATATATATATAATGAAAATAATAATAATAATCATTCATATACAATCTACGTTATGGCTTTGTTTGATAGAAGGGCAAATAACCCCGAAATCCCTAAAACTGCTAAACTAGTTTTCCTTGAGTCATGCAAATCGTTTCTTTTTGCTCTCCTCTTTTACAGAGGATAAAACCAAATAAAATGAAGGGAGAATTATTTTAGTAAAAGCTAAATACCACAAACTTGCATCAAGTCATGATGGATCTACTATATTTTTTAATAGATTTAGGGTTTCAAGGTACCCTCCATCCAAGGTTCAGAAGGACAGAAATCATTTATCAAATAGATCAACTCGACTCCACATCTGCTGGTGGAGATCATGGATGAGAGTGGTGGCAGAGAAACCCTAGATCTGGTAGCGGCAAGGAAATTAGGGAAGAGGATTATTTATAATTTATTGTATTTTTTATTTAATCAATTTTTATTATTAAAATTTTAATTTTAGATTTATTTAATTCAAATTTAGTTTAACTTAATTTTATTTAATTAAAAATTTTAAATTATTAAATTTATTAGTGTTTAATATTATTATTATATGTAATATTTAATTAATATTCATATTATATATTATATATATTAATTAGTATTGATTTAATAAAAAAAAAATTTGGTCAGTAATAGGCTTTTTGTATTAATTATAAAAAGAAATTACATATATAATACTTCATAGTGCTTTTCATCCTTGCCCTAAAGTTCCATCTTCTATAGGAGCCCATGCTCCTTTACAAACTTTAGATGTATGACTCTATCTTTTATCCTTAATAATCTATGGTTGTTCTAATATACTCTGAAATCTAACAATTAAAATATTTACATTAATTTGGCATAAAGCCAAGTATAATAAAATTGAAAAAAGACCAAAAGCTCTACTTTTACAGCTTTAACCTAGCTTTGTTACTATGTTGTTGCTCTGATTCTATCTCAGCTTTGGGTTCTCCAGTCATTTTCAACATGCCCTGCATTCTTCACCCTTGATGGACACCGATCATATCTTTCCATAGCATCTCCAAAATTTCAAAATTTCAAAATATATCTTTGCAAAATGGGGAATTACCTTTCAGTTTCTAATCATATCTCCTCCCTTTTCGGCCAATTTGGGTGTGTCTTTTGTGCGACACCATCACCGTCAGTTTCTTCATCCATTCTTCTTTCATGCGCTCATGCAATGTTACCTTCGCCTTGATCTGTTGCCAGCCCTCTCTTGATTTCCTAATCATCAAAGGCTTATCTACTTTCGGCCTCCACCTGAGGAAAGGGATCAACCCATATTGACGAGCGTCATCATCTTCTTCAAAACATTCAGAGATGTCTTTCCCTTATCCTGGTATAGACCATTCCGAAATTGAGTCTATTTTTTCCAACACCTCTTCTTCAAATAATGCTCTTATGATGCGGCCCACTTTGTTAGTTTCCTCTCTGAGCTCAAGGCCTCAAGAAATGAGAATGGAAATAACATCCAAGTTGGTTATGCTCTTAATTCTCCTTTCCTAAAATTGTTCTTCGATTACTTTTAAAATGACCTCCACCGTCTTTGCAAATTTGATTTTTACCAGGCCTTTAACCCTTTCAAAGCTAGCTGGCCCCTTAGAAGCTTTCATTTGCTTATCCAATTCTATGTAGAAAGTAGCTTCCATCTTGCCTTTCTCTGTCACTTTCTCTATTCTTTATCCTGGTGTGCTTAAAGAAGTTTGAAAGTCAGCTTTTAACTCCACAACAGTGTTGCTTCCTTGACAAGCCAATATTTGTGCATGCAAGCGGTCACTTCACACTTTCTTTTATAATTATAAAGTCTAGTGCTCATTAATTTCCTCTTCTCATCTATCATGATATTGCATCATTTCCACGACTCTCCACACACAACCGTCGTCAATCATGTCCTCTTCGTTATGCCACTTGAAACTTTCCTTTTCCTAGCTTTAATTACATTCAATATTTTTGGTTTTGTTGTTCATGATGTCATCAAGGAAATTTTTTAATTGAGACATATCTAAAGTGTCATTATTTATGTAACTAAATTCTTCAAATATAGGAGCTTCTATTTTTTCAAAGCTTGTGGCCCAATTTGTGATTTATCAGCCTCTGCATTACCTTCTCTTAAAGTGTGGCTGATACAGAATTCATTAAATTTATGGATGAGAACTACCACCTCCCTTACTATGCTATTAATGAACCATGTTTGATAATTTCCCTTTTTGATTACCTCTATAATAACCTACAAATCACCTTCCAAATGCATTTTCTCCACACCCAACCTCATTCCTAGTGTAATTGCTAGCAGAGCTACTTGGGCCTCTTCCATATTGTTTGTTCTTGTCCCTATCCTCTGAGCTCCTAATGCTACCACTTCCCCATTACTATTTCTATCTATAGCGCATGTTCCTCATATTCCTGTATTCCCTTTCAAGGATCCATCAAATTTTATTTTTATCCATCCTATATTAGGAAACCATTTTACATCCTTTCTACATACCTTCATTGTTCCTACTTGACTTCCATCATTCTTATATCTGAATCTAATTCTCAGCCATTGTTTGTATATTGAGCTACCCCAAGATGTGAAGTCCATATTAGCATTTAGTTTACTAACTATCGAACTCATTACTTTTTGTATTGAAGAGTTTATTCGAAGTAAAATGTTTTCCACTAATTCTGAAGTATCCTAAAAAATTCTTTTGTTATGTTCTTTCCACAACTCTCATATAATTATTGAGGGGCTTGCTGTCCAAATTTTTGAGAAATTAGATCTCTTAGAGTCACACCACCACCACTTGAATATATCTAAAAGATAATTTGGCATCGGTCCTACAAGGTTTAATTTTGACTTAACCATTCCCCAGCATTATTGGGCATAAGCACAATGAACAAAGAGGTGATCAATATCTTCCCTCACTTTTTTACATATGGGGCACTTAGTTGGTCCGATAAAACCATACTTCTTTCTCCTCTCCCCTGTTAATACTCTCCCTTGAATGGAAATACATGCAAATTCTCCTTTTTTCTATAAGAAGTCCTTATCCTAACATAATTTATATGGCCAATCACTTGTTGTTTCCTCATTGATTAATAGATTATACCCCAGCTTTGCTGAATAGTTCCCACTCTTAGCCACACACCAAATTTGAAAGGAAACTAAGTGTGCGTAAAATAGTTCCCTGTGCTAAAATCCCAAGAAGAGGATCATGCAAATTCAGATTTAACCCTTATCAATTATAGAATGATAATACAATAACATGAATACATAGAAAAATGAGAATGACACAATGATTTACCCTGGGGAAAACCTTTCGGTAAAAAACCCCAGCACTCCAAAACTTGCACAATGTATTAATCAAAACTATTACTGTTATCAATACACTTGCAATACAAGTTCTTCCAGGAGATAATTGACACTTGAAGACAAATCTGGCAGAATAAAAATGTTCCAACAATACACTTCCTTCTCTTTTGATTCGCAACCCTAAAAATTCTTATATCATGCACTTCCCTTTTTAGGGCAACTTCCAAAGGGCAGACGTATTAGGGTTTTACACTTCTCTGAGAAAATAGGAACCTGGAAAAAAATTTGGGGCGATGCCCTGAACCCCACGGTTGCATTCTTCTCCCACTTGTTGAACACCTTATAAGAGCCAAAGGAAATCATAGGATTTAACTGCTATAGGCCGAGAGGCCCATAGACTCCAAACACCATCTGAACTTCTTTGTGCCCATAGGTTTTGTCAATGCATCCGCAACATTCTTTACTGTATCTACCTTCTCCAAACTTACCTTTCCATCCTCTACCATATCTCTCACAAAGTGAAACTGCACATCAATGTGCTTGGTTTTGGCATGGAAAGTTGGATTCTTCGCAAGGCAAATAGCACTCTGACTATCGCAACAAATTGTAATCTATCTTGCATCAACACCAACATCCGAACACAGTCTCTTAAGCCAAATTTATTCCTTACAAGCATGGGTAGCTTCCATGTACTCTGCTTCTATTGTGGACAAAGTGACCATAGGTTGTCTCTTACTCATCCAAATGATGGCACCACCAAACATAGTGAACACATAGACACTGGTGGATCTCCTTCTATCAATGTCACCTGCCCAATCTGAATCCACAAACCCATGAATACAAACTGAATGTGGAGCTCCAAAAGAGTTTCCATGATAGCATATGGAATACTCTGATGTACCCTTCAAATATCTGAACACTCTCTTAACTACATCCCAATGTACCCATCCAGGTTTAGCCATAAACTGACTCAGGACTCCCATTGCTTGGGCAATGTCTGGTCTAGTACAGACCATAACATACATAAGGCTTCCAACTGCACTCACATAAGGTACTTTGATCATGTCCTCCACCTCACTAGGAGATTTGGACAGTCATCCACAGATAAATTTTTTCCCATAGAAACAGGAACACACAATGGTCTGCAATCTACCATGCTAAACCTGTCCAAAATAGACTTCACATACTTACTCTGACTCAACCAAAGTTTTTTGTTAGATCTATCTCTACTGATTTCCATTCCCAAAATATACCTGGCTGCCCCTAGATCTTTCATCTCAAACTGTGCTGACAACTAAGATTTCAAATCATAAATCATACCCATACCCTTCCCAATCTACAACATATCATCAATATATAATGCAATAATAAGAAGGCGATCATTGTCAACTTTGAAATAAACACAATGATCTGATTTTGATCTTAGAAAACCAATCAAAAACACAAAGGCATCAAATTTAAGGTACCACATCCTAGGAGATTATTTCAAACCATACAAATACTTCTTTAATATGCAAACCAAAGACTCTTTACCTTTCTGAATATAGTGCTCAAGCCGTGACATATAGATCTCTTCCTCCAAAACACCATGAAGGAAAGTTGTCTTCACATCCATCTATTCTACCTCTAAATCATACGATGTTGCTAGAGATAACAGAAATCTAATGGATGTAAGCTTTGCAATAGGAAATAATGTTTCACCATAATCAATTCCCTCCACCTATGAATACCCCTTTGCAACCAATCTGGCCTTGTACCTCTCAACATTTCCATCTACACAGAATTTCTTCTTAAACACCCATTTGCTTCCAACAGGTTTCTATCCTTTAGGAAAAGGTACTAGGTCCCAAGTTTTGTTCTTCTCCAATGAAGTCATCTCATCATCCATGGCCTCAATCTAGGAACCTGCATCTTCCATACCTATAGCCTCTTTCATAGATCTAGGCTTATCAGTGTTTGTAATCAAGGCATAAGCACAACTGGAATCTAACATAGAAAATCCAAACCTCTCTGGTTGCTTTCTTTCTCTTATGGATCTCCTCAAGGGCTGAGGTTGAGGTTGTTCTACCTATTCTTCTAAATTTTTAGAGCTTCTAGAGCTCTCCTCATCATCAAATCCATCATGGTGTCTTTGTTCAATCCTCTAAGGGGTAGGAGGCAACTGAACAACATCTTCTATCATTTCTTTTTCATCTGGCTGTAGCACAATAGGAGAAGGTGTTAGCTCTCTAAAAATAAAATTTCTACTATAAAACACCTTACCAATCACATGATCCCAAATCTTGTATCCTTTCACACCAACACTGTAGCCGATGAAGATACATTTCACAACCTTGTTTTCCAACTTAGATCTTCTCTCCTTAGGCACATGTGCATAAGCTTCACAACTAAAAACACAAAGATGTCTAACTGAAAGCTTCTTACCAGACCACACCTCCATGGATGTCTTACTAATAGGAGCTGATGTAGGAGATCTATTAACCAGATAGCAAGTAGTGGCCACAGCTTTAGCCCAAAACCTTTGTTTGAGGCCAGCTCCACTAAGCTTACTCCTAGCCTTCTCCATCAATGTCCTTTTCATTCTTTCTGCAACTCCATTTTGTTGTGGGGTATAAGGAGTTATCTTATGCCTCTCAATCCCTTGTTCTTTATAGAACTGTTCAAACTCTACCGAACAAAACTCACCAAAATTGTCAGCTCTCACACACTTAATTCTTTTACCAGTCTAATTCTCTACGAGAGCTTTAAATTCCTTGAACTGACATAAAACATGTGTCTTGATTTCAAGGAAATAAATCCATGTCCTTCTACTATAATCATCTATAAAAGATACAAAATATACATATTTGGAGAGTGAAGGAACTTTAACAGGACCAAACACATCTGAATGGATAAGATCCAAAATACTGGAAGACTTGTGAGAACTGGAGTAAAACTGAACATGGTTTTGCTTACCATAAACACAATGTTCGTAGAAGTCAAACTCAAGATTACAATCATTTATCCCCTCAATGAGGTTTTTATTTTTTAGGGTTCTGAGACCCTTCTCACCAATGTGGCCAAATCTCATATGCCACAACATTGTCTTTTTTGCAGGAAGTTTGCCTTCCAAAGTGTTAGCACCCTTAGGTACACTTGTTGCACTACCATCGGAACCCATTACCACAGACTTCTTCACTGCTAGTTCAGATGGTGGAGATAAAGTGACTATTATTCTCTTCCTTGAGATAGAATAACTATTGCACTGTGAAGTGCAAGAATCCAGCTGAAACATGGTACCTCTCCTAGTACCTTTCGCAAGAACCATAGATCCTCTAATTATCTTGCATCCTTCTTTTGAAAAAAAACACCTTGCACACCTGCATCTTTCAACATACTTACAGATAATAGGTTTTGTGCCAAATATGGGATGTGCATTACCCCGTTGATCCCCTTTACTCATCCATCAGAGAATCTGATAGTGAATCTTCCTTGTCCAACTATCTCTAGGTGAGAAACATCACCCAGGTACACCTTTCCACCATCGAACTCCTCATAATTTGAGAACCAAATTTGATGAGAGGTCATGTGAAAAGAAGCACCTGAGTCAATCAGCCACACATCATCAAATGCATGAGTGGCCAAAGCTGTGACAAAAGCATCGCCATCTTCTTGATATTTTTCAGAATCTGAATCTGGGCTTTTCTTCTTCTTCTTTGGCTCTTTGCAGTCCTTATGAAAGTGCCCAGTCTTACCATAGTTCCAACATGTTACCTTATATTTTCCAAGAGTCTTCAATTTCTCACGGGATTTGGATCTACCCTTTTCAGACTTCTTGTCATTTTTATTTCCTCTGTCTTTGGATCTACCGCGAACAACAAGAGCTTCCTTGGTTGAATCGGAGATTTTTCTTCACATCTCCTCAGATAGCAGCGAAGACACCACATCATCCATTTGGAAAGTGACAATAGTACTCCCAAGGGCCATCACAAGATAGTCCCATGAATCTGGCTGATGACATTATTTTTCCCTTAGTATACTCACTGAAAAACATAGACAGAAAGCATTACCGACAGACAGCAAGCATTACAGGTGAACCACAAGCAGTACTGGTGAAATGCAAGCATACCCGATAGAACAAAGATTTTTGAGAAAATGCTAAGTTTAAAAGTGACAAGCATCACCGGTGACCACACGCATCACTGGTGACCACAAGCATCATTGGCGACCATAGTTTTCAGAACTAACCCGACAGGAACAGAAAAAGCATACCCGACGACCAGTTCAAGAAAGGAACACCGATGATCAAGAAAACTGACCATCAGAACCGACAGACAGATCAAGAACCCGCAAATTGTGGATCTGAGTTTTACACGACAGATAAAGCAATGTAATTCTATTTATAGAGTTTTGTTTTTTTTTAAATCAAATTTGATGGTCATGCAAGCTTTATGTAAATGCTTTAAAGCATCCTAACGGATCTAAAGCATATCTAACTAAAGATCAAGGTCAAGTTGTAAACCTTGGATCTAGAGTTAACTTGCACTGAATGAATCAAGAAATGAACCTAAATTTGTATAAATAGATGTTCATACTCAATTGTGAGTACATGAATTCTTATTATTGATAGCCACAAAGAGCATCTAAGGAGCATAAGGCAGAATTCATGCAAATATCAGAAACAAAGTATATCAGTTATCAAGAACACACAAAGGCTACCGACGAGCAGACAAAGGTACTATTCAATCATGGAAGGATGATTACTTAAATGTATGAAGATTTATAGGATATGTTATCAGCAATTGAAGATTGCATTTATCATCAGATCAAAGACTTATGTAGTTGCATTCTAACAAGTGCATCACATCTAAAATACTTTTGTAGAAGGTGGACTTAAACGTTCTTTCCAAATCTCTCAATAGAGTGCACACTTAACAGTGTTGCTAAAGCTTCAAATGAAGTAGAACTTAACAGGTCTCCTTTGTGATACTCCTAATAGGGTAGGTCATCAGAAGTGACCAAATTGTAAGCCTTAACCGGCCCCTTCTTATCTGCAGATAGTGAAGTTTTGTGGGTAATAATCCCCACCGCAGTTTTTACTTCCTTAACATGAGTTTTCTACGATATCATATCTTGTGTCACATGTTATCTATTTTCATGAATGTTTCTAGTATTGTTACATATCAAAAGAATGTATGATATGATTACATATGCATAAAGAAAGATGAACAGTTAGATAAGATAAATTACAAACTGATGACTAAGGGTTAATGGGCTAACCAAGAAAAGTTTTAGAGGTACTAATTCACCCCTCCCCTCTCAGTACATCATCTCAATATAATTCCAACAATTAGTATCAGAGCTAAGTCTCTCTCTTGAAAAGCTTAAAGACTTGAGAGAAAAGATCAAAGCAATGGACAAGTTCAGACTAGACATGACTATTGAGAATGAGCAGTTACAAATGCAAATAAAATTTGAGCAGTATAAGGAGGCTAAGATAAAACTAAGAAAACTTCTTGATGAAATACAAATTATGGCAACCAGGATGAATGAGAAAGATTACAAAGAAATGGAAATACAAGAGTACTTTGAAACAACAGAATCATCATTGAGAAAAGCTTTAAATGCATCAGTTGAAGAAATTATAAGTATGCAGGAGATCAATCTACATCTGACAGATCAAATCAAGATGTTGCAAATTTGTCAAGAAACTCAAATGGTAAAAATGATTGATGTTATGAACGATGCAAGAAAAGCTGAAAATGAAAGAACACTAGCCATTGATGATAGGAGGAAAATTACAGAAAAACTACAAGAGAAAGAATCAGAGATTCAAAGACTCACTAAGCATCACCATGAGGTCACCAACCAAATTATTCTTATGAGCCAAGAAGCAAACAGATTAAGTACATAACTCATTGAAAGAGTACAGATCGTAGGTGAGCTAAGAGAAGATAACGAGAATGGAGAATCCTTTAATCAATTTGATAAGAGGAATGCTTTCACAACCCCAATATCTAAGAAGCTTTCATGCAATCACCGTGGAAAACCAGGCCACACCTCAAACATCTGCAGAAACAAAATGAAAGGTATTTCTCAAACACAATCTACTTTTATTGGTAATTGTTATAATTGTCAAAAGAAAGGACACAAGGCAGATGAGTGCAAATCCAAAGTGATGAATCCAAAGAGAAAAACCTATATGGACAAGTTCTATCCTACATGCAAGATGAATGGGCATACACATAAGGAATGCTAGAAAAAGAATAAAAAAGCATGGACTCCAAAGGAGAATGATAAAAACTACAAACCAGCAAGAGAAGGTAACTCATATGTTTGGGACTATAACACATGGGTAAATTGCACAACATGTGGAAGGTTTGGTCATATTTCTACCAACTATATGAGAAAGTGGACCAGAAGGTCAAGAGGATGGACCAATCCAAGTATGGCATGTTTACATTGTCATAAAGTTGGACATGTGATAAAAGATTGCAAAGACCGACTGACAGACACAAATACTCATCCCAATGGAAATACCATTGATGACATCAAAAGAATGAGAAACAAGATGTGGGTAAAAACCACAAATACTGAAGGTGCTAGTACAAGCATTGCAAATGATGACACCCCATCCACTAGATCCGGTGACATCACTACATCTAACTAGATTGCACAAGTATGGAACTACATTATCACAAGTTTTACTATGCATCAGTTCCATTATACATAGTTCATATTGCAATATTAGCGTGAATAAAGATGCAATACATTGTTTTGTACTAAACTCTTTAAAAGCAACCATCGGTTATTGGGCACAATCTGCATCGGTGAACACACATAGAAAAGTTAGTAAGACTTACTGGAATGTATCAGTCATTACACAAGCTGAGTGTAACCTGACAGATATCGGTAAACACTAAATCTACAAAAACTATCATCGCAACATCACCGACGAGCATCGGTGAAGTCTTCAAACCACTAGCTACCCCGATGCTTTGCATAGACACCGACGGTGTTATGAATGTCTTTACCGACAAAAGCAGTCTTCATAAACTGACGAGTCGATAAGAATTAATGACAACTTAGGGAACCAAAAGGAATAAAAGCCTGATGGGCAAGCTCATTTTTCACACCCGTGATTTTTGAGCAGAGCAGAGTGATTTTCATGCAATTTGAGAAGCGACCCAACAGAAGGAATTCATTGAGCATTTAGATTCAAAGGAGATAACATACATTCAGTAAGTTAATCCACTCATCGATAGCACTATTTTGATTTACGAAAAGCCCTAAAATTCAAATACAATGGCATCAACATCTAGGGTAGAGAAAATCAAGGTTGACAAGAAGAAACCTTACAAACTTGTTAGTAGAGGGGCATGTGCTAAACCAAAATATAATTTACATCCTAAGATAGCCTCTCAACCAGACAATTTTGGAGCATTCTCCTGAATCCCAGCTAGGGTTTTATTGGTCGAGGATGTTAGATCCTTCATTCACTGCAAGATCTCGGAGATAGGAGATCTGGACCTTGATAATGCCCATGCAACACTTTGTGATGAAGGTGGAAAGCTCAAAGAAGAGCATAAACTCTTAGAAGTGAAAGGACTTACAAATGCACTTCATTTTCCTAGGGTTTTCAAAACAGAGTGGATCAAAATTGTTCTAAGCAGAGTCCATGACAATGCTCTATGGCTGAACAAACCCAAGGCTATAACAAAGGATGTTATACACATCATGAATGGTTATCCAACAACAAACAAACCTCAGGCTCACAAACATCCACCTCTTGCAGAAGTGGAAAGGTTAACCGGTGCAAAATCAGACAAGAGGGCACTGAAAGTAAATACTATTACCGACGCAGAGTTGAAATTTGGAGCATGCGTAGTTGGATACAAGATATTCCAAGCTAGCAGAATGAACAACATTTCTAGCACTACAATGAGCACTGCATATAAGATCATCAAACAGGGGAAGAAGATGGATCTGGCTGAGATCCTACTACATCAATTTGAGGAGAACATGTGCACCATAAGGTCCTCAAGGACAAACACATGTAAGTTCGGTTCCCTTATAATGTGTATATTCTTCTACTTCAAAGAGTACTTTCCTTCAATAGGAAAAGTAGCAT